>JAAGWP010000205.1:0-49077 GCA_013266165.1 Fusarium graminum
CGATAGCTTTAATCTGGCATAAATATGGCTTCAAAATTGATTGTGGCGAATTTCGGTCTTACACCAATATTTGAGACCCTGGCGGGCTGTAGTTACGTGTCACAGGTGTAAGCGCTTCTTTCTTTTAGGAGAAACTAAGTTAGGACAAGATCTTTCATAAGGTTTAAATTAAACGCCTGAGCGAATCTCTTCCTCTGTGACGATAACAGAGTTTTTTTTCCTCGTATACAGCCAGTGGGTTCCTCTTATGGCAAACAAGGGGTTTTACAAACACGCATCCACGTTTTGAACTTGGCAAACTAACGTGGGCTATGATTAATTAATGAACTGAACCGTCGTTTCTATTCGCTTTATTTTTCTTAGAATAAATGAACCCTGGATATGACGTCGATTGGCAGTGACTATATATGGTTCGCCTCAAAGGCGTACTTAGCCACAGTCACCTCAAAGTCAAGACACGTACGGAGTATCTGACAAGCGATATTTTTGCACCCGTCAACAATTGTCCACATTCTCTTATGTTATTATGAGTACGAGTCGTTTTACTCTCCCTTGCTTGATGATGCGTCGCCTTCCAAGACCCTTCGGCGCATCAAACACGTGGCGATATCACCCAAAACGCTCAATAAGCCAAGCATCTTCCTCGCTTCTCTACAAACCTCTCAGCCCCAGCTCCTCAGAAATCCGTCTTCTCAAAATCCCACAAGGTGACTCATCTGAGTTCGAGCTCGTCACTGTATCACTCAACGACAAGCCCAAATACGCAGCGTTGTCATATCTCTGGGGCGATCCCAAAAACTACGGCGAGTTCACCATCAACAACACTACTGTCAGAATTCCACATAATCTAGCCTCAGCCTTCCTCTGTATATTAAGTGATGAGTCCTTTCGCAATCAGCCGTCGATTCGATATCTATGGGCTGATGCAATTTGCATAAATCAGAATGACCTTGATGAAAGATCAGAGCAAGTCCGACTCATGCGTAGTATCTTTCAACTCGCTCATGTCACGTTTGCTTGGACTGGTTCCAAGGACTACTCACTCGCTTTCAATACAATAAAGACCATTTCAGACGACATATGCCAATACACACCAGGCAAGAATATCCCATTCAAGACAGAGTTCGATCTCGAACGATTACGGCACCACCCTGAACTCTGTGTTGACCAAGGACCTGACCTACCCAACAACCACTTGAACAACCCTTGGTCTGCCGTGGCTGATTTCCTTCAACACGAATATTGGCAGCGAGTATGGATATTCCAAGAAGTTATCCTTACAAATCAGCTCGTCTTCATCAGCCCAGGAGGAGCTAACCTGCCCTGGTCCATGCTTCGCGATCTTCCTCAAAGCATTAGGTCTATCGCCGTGTCCGTGCAAGAGAAAAGAAAGCCAGACTTCCTCCCAGATATAGCCTGGAGCGTCCTCAATAATCCGCTCCTGTGGGGGAAGCTTTCACTGTTGCTCCAGGCGCAGGCACGCACCAAGATACCCGACCCAGACGGTTTCAAGGGCTGGGCCGTATCTACTTTCGCAGGGAGCTTACAAGCCACCGATGATCGAGATTATATATACGGCCTTCTTGGAGTTTCGGGTATCCCGATGACCCCTGACTACAGCCCTGAGAACACAGCTTCCCATGTCTATACCAGATATGTCGCCAGCTGGTTAAAGGCGGCACGCAATCAACGGACAATGCACGTCCATAGCCCTCTTGCGTTTTTGACCCTGGCAGGAATAAGGAAGACTGTCCAGTCTGATCTACCAAGCTGGGTGCCCAACTATACACATAATCACAACGTGATCACGCCTTGGTGTTACAAGGCCAGCGATTTTCGCTCCATCACCGAATCTATCCCGTCTACATCACCAGAAGACATTGATATCTACCCTTATGTCGTGGAGGAAACTCAAAGCCTCTTCTGTTGGGGGGTTGATATGGGCACTATTGCTTCAAGAACTAGCCACCAGGGTGGTTCAGACCCTGCAATTTTGGCATCATTCATGACCTGGGCCAGTTCTTTCACAAGCCGTAACTCGTGGTATACATCAGGGATTCCAGCAGCCCAAGCCATCGTCAAGTTACTATCCCAGAATCTGTCCAAGACTATCTCACAAGACTTGGTCGATAGTGCCATGAACCTTGCCATGCTGATGACATATCTCAACAGGCCCGAGTCCCAAGCAATCCCGAAAACCTGGAGTCGCGATTGGGACGAGAACATCCTCGAGATGGTCTTCCCGGCTACAGATTTAACAAAGTTTGGGATTGAATCAGATGTTATGACGGAACTTTGCTCCTGGGACCTAGAGAGACGTCGAGCAGCTGTGTCAGACATCATGCCTGGGCTATATCAAAATGTCTTTTTCGAGACGAGTCAGGGATACTTGGGCGCAGCTGACTATGAATTGGCCGAGGGGGATCGCATCTGTCTTTTAGCAGGCTACAAAGAGCCAGTGGTTCTGAGGCCAACCTCGAATGGAACTTACGCATTTGTGGGGTCGGCATTTGTGGTAGATTTACACGTTGACGCCGAACTTGAAAGCCAGCAGTCTCAAACGCAATGGTTTGAGCTGCGATAGAGCCACAATAGGAACTCCAGTATTTAACATACAGTCCAATTCCAACATCTACATCACGGGGCGTGGCACCATGAGTGACAACCTGTTATAAACTGCCGTGATGGAACGAGGTGATGAACTGTATAAAGTGAAACTAGACGCAGGGCAGATGAAATATCAGTGGAATGACAAGCAAGTGATACAGTAATTGGCTCATTCATCTCTCAGATTTAATAATCTGGAGAGAATGTATAATTCTATCATACATAGCTGCGAAGATTGATTACAAGGGTTCTAGATAGATCGTCGTAGCCTGGGGCCGCACCGAGGCGGCCGAGACTTGTGTCCCAATAACCATGCCCGTCCTTCAAAATGCCCCATGTTCGCCAAGTAAACACAAACCCGTGAGAAGCATCGTCAACACCCTCCGTCATTATCGCTGCCCACATAAAGACTATTATTCATAGCAGATCCCGACTTTGAACCAACTAAGCCGAAACCCTTTTGGGAAAATTCGAAATCTCCAACTGCTTTTATATACGTATTGAAGCCGCTGAGATCAATCCGGATCCAACTCCAACGCGACGGTGGCTTAAAATGCTCGCGTAACATTATGCAGTCGTTACAAGGCCAGCCTGTCGAAAGGTCAAGTTACTCATCCGAGTACTCTTTACCCTGATTCGACATAGTCGTATCCAGCCATTTAAGCCTTACGAGATCGTGTGGTAGCGCCGCTGGTCTTGGAACCAGTAGCGGTGGCACCGTTGGACTTCTTGACAGGGGTGGTCTGGACCAGATGAGGGTCGGGAAGAGGAGCTTGGGACATGCGTCGGAGGCTCTGTCGGCTGCTGGGGGCCTTGCCTTGCTTCTTGTAGGTAGCAAAGTAGAAGGAGATGAAGAGGACGAGGTAGGAGCTGATGGTGATGATACCGGAGAAAGCAGCGAACTCCTCGCCAGAGCACTTGCCAGCATTGGGCATCCAGGGGAAGTAGGTCGAGGTGAAGTAAGTGTAAGAGGCGAAGTAGATGAATCCGAGATCAATAACGAACTGGATGATCTGGAGACGAGTGACCCACTCCTTCCACCAAACGCGGACACCACGAGCGCTCTGGAAGTAGTACCAGTACATAACGACGTGGACGAGGAGGTTCAGGACGATAGGAACCCAAGAGACCGAGGTTGAACCAATGAGCTGGGTGTAGCAGAGGAAGGCGGTAGCACCATGGTGGTAGCAGTGGAGGAATGTCAAGGGCTTCTTCTTGAGGAAGAGGAAGACAGTATCAAGGAGCTCGAGGTACTTGGTAAGGTAGTTGAGCTATTACAATTGTTAGCTTGGCTCATATGGGGAAGTTTTGCTGTCAACTCACGTAGTACAGAACGACAAGGGGCTGGGTCCAGCCACCCTCAGAGTCACAAATGGCATGGAAGATACCGCCTCGAACAACGGTAGGAAGAAGCTGCTCAATGAAGAGAGCCAGGAGAGAACCACTGATCAGGGTCAGGTAGAGGTTGTGGACGAGGAAGAGACCCTTGAGCTTGAAAGGCTCGCGGTTGCGCATCCATTCGCGACCACCGAAGATGATGCAGTAGTAGATGACGATGAAGATGGATGTCGACTTCATGGTAGACATGGGAGTCTCGAAAGGCACAAACTTGAAGTCATTGGCAGAGTAACCGACGACAGCGGTGAAAGCCTTGTCAAAGATGGGCCACAGATGAATACCAAAGGGGCGGTCGATGGTAGGCAGCGGCAGCTGCTCGTAAAAGGTAGCGGGAGAGGCAGACATGACGGGCGAATTGTTCGTTGAAAGCGACACAATTAGAGATAGCGAGACCCTTTATTAGGTAGGCAAGGTTGGAAAAAGTGTTCGAGTTAGGTATTCGACGTGGCTGTTTCTCGAAGACGCGACAGAGCCGGCGGCGGCGGGAGGACAGGCGAGGAATGAAACCCAAGTAAGGACTGACAAGGAATGACAAGAAGAAGAGTTCTCCGGAGAGATGAAAAGGGTTAAAAAAGAAGCCAGAGAAAAGGCGGTCGTGGGAATGCGTAGAATTAAAAAGGAGTTAAAAGGGGAGAAGGAGAGTAGAGTTTTAATTGAGGTGAGGGAGAGGACAGCGGACGTGGTCGCGGCGCATCGAAAAGGGGAAATTTTAACCCACCGCTACCTTCCTTGACACGCACTTGGGACCCTCCCACTGGATCTCCGGTGCCCGCGGCGGGTGTAGCAGATGGAGCTGGAGTGGAAAGTGGCACCTTGCACCGGGCTTTTCTTCCATTGAGATGAACCGTGCCACTAGCACATCTTTTGACTTGGCCTAATCTGCCAATCTCCATGCGCTGTATGTTAATTACTATTCCATGGGCAGAACAAGGCAGGGCCCCCAGAGTACTAGGAATTGAATTGGCCCGGCTCATGAGGTGCTGGAGCTTAACTGTTTTCTTTTGGGAAACCATGACACGCGCTTGCAGGAGGACCACTCAACGCATGCATGTCCGAGATGAGGCATCTGACATTGCATGTGATTGAACCGAATTCATTGGATACACCAATAGAATGATACTAATGCAAAAAGGGCACGTGATTGTGCAGAAATGCCCATAACGACATAACAGTGTAAAGATGCCTCCATTCCTCAAGCTACGGTCCCTGAGGCTTGCCTGTACCTGACCGTTGCTTACTAGCACCTACATTTGTCTTACCCTGTTGTGCCTGTGCCTGTGTTCGTGTCCCGAGGCTTACTAGACGCCAAGGCCGCGGTCATGACCGGGAGGTGGCTCCCACCTTCCATCCATTGGCTCTCCCAACTTCAGGTCCAAGGCTTGTTCGACAATCGTCATTTAATATCCGTAGTTTGTACCCTGACAGAATCATATCAGAAGTAACTAACACCCTGATCCATCAGTCTTGTAATTAGGAACGAGGGAATGCCGGAAGCCAGATACTATCAGATGTTGAATGCCATTAATATTGTTTTATGAAGAGTAGCTTTGTGTTGTAAAACACATTAAATATGTGTCTTCATGGTTTGAAGCTTATGGAACAAAGACTCAAACTCTAATTCAGCTCCAAGCTATTGGTGAAGTTCAAAAATGACCGTTGACAACTTATTTTGATATTTCTCTATGGATAAAGGCGGCGTAGAAGAAGGAATTCCATGGGTCGGACAGTGGTTATATCCCGAAGAGCCTCCATCATTTCAAGTTCTGAGCCAAGGCTCCATACGTAAATATCGGTAATTGCCCCATATCAAAACCGATACGATTAAACAACTAACCACTGAAGCAATCTCCAATCTTTTTTAGCAAGGTTCTCTAAAAACAGGCTAATACTCGTTAATCAAGCTTTCGCTTAATTACTTCCTCAATCTCTCGTTCGATTGCATCACAGTCAAGAACCAGATGTGGCAGTTTGGCAGTGTGGCCGTGCTCTTGTGTCATGGTGTGGCTGTTCTGCAGTCAAAGTGGGAGAGTAATAATTTCAATGCCAGCGCAACGATTGGTCGTTTGCCGTTCGATTTGACTTCACGATCCAAGATATCTAGCCTGGCTGGCAGTGTTAGCTGATTGATAAACCTAACAAAGTTCCATTGGAAAAATAGCGTAAATATGCTGCTGAGGTTTTGGCATAAAGCTGTGGTGTATCAGCTTCCATCCGTCAAATCTATAATACTCAATTGGATGCTTGCTCTACCAAAAATGACGAATGGAAGTGAACTGGAAGTGCTCATCGAAGCACAGTGTCAACACTGTCATTTGCATACAATAATTCACGATATCTCCAACTCACCACACAATTCGCACTCTGCTCCACTACTACGCGATCAGGCATAGCCTTGTGTTAGTCATCAATCCTCAGCCCATCCTCTCGCCCAAACAACTCTGCAGTCATCACCCGAGCCCGGAAAAAGCCAGCCCACTACCTCTACCAATCCACGACTTCGTCTCCCGACAACAAGACAAGACATCACCACTGTCTAGACACCTCCTCCGCCCAACATGTCCGCCTTCATCCGTGTCGCTCGCAGCGTCCGCGCTGCTCCTATCCGACCTGCCGTCCAGCCCCTTGTGGCCCGCTCGGCTGTTGCCCACTTCACCACCTCGATGCCCCGACGAAGCGAGCACGCTGAGGAGACCTTTGAGGAGTTCTCCGCCAGGTAGGACTATCTCCGAACCTCAATGGCCTGCCGACTGTTTGGAGTATCAGTTTGGGGGGGGGGAACTGGGATTTTACTTGCGAATTGATCGGTACTATGACTATTTGCATGGTTGCTGTGGGAAAAAAGATGCCGCAAAAGCCGCCCAGGGCTCTCCCCAACGCGGTTCCCTCCGAATATCTTCCAATACAGTCGCGCGGGCTCTTTGCAGCACTCAATTGCTAAATCCCAAATTTGTACAGATTCGAGAAGGAGTTTGATGGTGTTCAGGACGTTTTCGAGCTTCAGGTATGTCTGCCCCACGGGGTAGAGCTCGCTGCTTCCCGGCTGGCTCCCGAAATTGTCGTATGACTTTTTGGCTTATCACCAAATCACAGCGCAACCTTAACAACGCCTTCGCTTACGATCTCGTCCCTTCCCCCTCGGTGATCGCTGCCGCTCTCAAGGCCGCCCGAAGGGTTAACGACTTCGGCACTGCCGTCCGCATCTTCGAAGGTACGATTTTTGTCAGATTAACATCACATTGCCATCCACTCGACCGATCGTCTGGCCATGCCCAGCAACTCCCCTTTGACTCCTCTCACCAATACACCTCGACATCGATCTCGCTTGGATAACGCCGTTTGTCACTCGCAACTATATACGGGCAATACATCGATCAAATCGCTAACTTTATAACTTGCAGGCATCAAGTCCAAGGTCGAGAACAAGGGTCAGTACGAGCAGTACCTTGAGGAGCTCAAGCCCCTCCGAGAAGAGCTTGGCGTGCCTCTCAAGGAGGAGCTGTACCCCGAGGAGAAGTAAATGGTGCCGTGGTCTCAGTGTTTTGAGCCCCGTGTAAACTGGATGTTAGCCGAGACTGAAGGGAATTTTTAAACCAAGAGGTAGACAGGGGAGTTTGGTCGGCAATCCCAAATCGATTGTGTTATAGCCCTAGGTGTGACTTGGCGACCCTTGATCTTTGCTAGTCGCCCCAAACGTCGAGAGTCTTTCGTATATCTGACGTGATTCCTTGTTCATCCACTTGAGTGATTTGTTTACCGAGTTAACCCTCAGGCTGTAGCGCAACCTGTTGGTGTCAATTTTACTGGAAAGCCTCAGATGCCTCATTTAGCATCGGATCATGCATACCTACTTTAGTTTGAGTCAAAGTCTGGTCACTCATGCGGAAAACATAACTCGAACAACGCCCTGAATTCTCAACGAGTGTACCCATTCATAGTCCATAGAATAACTCTGAAGATGCGCCTGCCCTGCTGGCACTGAAATACAAAGGATATCAATATCATGCTAAATTCACCCAACAAATCTGTTCCGTTGGGTGGCTTCACATTTTCTCATAACAATACTCTCCCTCACTGGAGCTGACTCCACCTCTCACTGCGAGCCTGGTTGCTCATAAACTGTGCACCAGGTCCGCTGGGACTTGTTCCCCTACTAGCAGAACCAGTGAAGGCAGACCGACCAGGCCGTGGGCTCATCCCGCTGGGTACACGAGGACTACGGGGCATGCTGCCTCCTCGTGTGTTCCGTCCATTTGCGAAACTATTTAGCTTCTGGTGGGCCGTGGCCAATTCCATATCCTTCTGTTGATTTTGTGCTTGCAGACTCGCAATTTGTTGTAGAAGTGTTTGCAGTTGACCAGAAGAGTTCTGCACATGGATTGCCAGCAGATTCGCGGATGCTTTCTGGCTTAGATCCTCGTTCTGGCTTATCAAGGCCTTGTTTTCATTTGTCAACCTTGAGACCTGCGCACTGGCGTCCTGATAACGGCCTCTCATAAACTCCACGTCGCTCAGTGCGCTCTTCAATCTGTCTTCGGAGACCTTTAACTGTTGTCGGGAGTCGCTCAGTTCGGTATGAACTGACTCAGGATTCTTCATCAGGCGCGATATCCTAGATTCGAGTTCTCGTATCTCTTCTTGCTTTTGCGCCTTTTCTCTTTGTGCCATTTCTGCGGCGATCTGCGCAGCAGCCTCGATCTTTTTCTTCTCTTTTTCAAATAGGGTTCGCTCTTGGAGAGCAGTGCGGTTGGACAGCCCAATCTTGTTTGAGGTTTTCTTAAAATCCTTCAGCTCGGCGTCAAGCCGATTGATATGGCTCTTGAGTTCCACTTCGACTTCGCATGAGAATGCACTACGTCGCTTGTATTCCTCGAACTAAAATAACTGTCAGACAATTCGCAATATTGGCCTTCATAGATGTACCTTCTGTCTAAGTGATTCCAGGCTTTCTAGTGGTATGGTAATCATGGATTCTCTCTTCCCTTCTCGGGGAGCGACGCTATCAAGTAACTGTCGTACTGCAAGAGGCACAGGAGGGTTGTTTAAATCGACTGGTAGATCTCTGAGAGGCAGGCATATTCGCTTGGAATCGGCGTCATCGTCATCGGTAGTCTTCTGAATAGTCAGTATTAATGTGAGTGACTAAAACACATGTCAGTACTTACAAGTTTCCGTTTGAGACCATTCCCATGTAACGCATCCATCGAGAAAAGTGCCCGAGTCTGGGACATAGGGTTCTCAAAAATATCAAGAACGTCGTCTGGTATGCTTTGAGGCGCCCAATTCAAAACATCGGCGACACCGTTCAAGTAACCTGCAAACACCTCTGCTACTTCGTGAGGCTCGCCATAACCTCTTTCGGGGTCTTCGAGGTAACGTCCTGCACTAACAGTGCATGCAAGGATTGCATTTTTGGCCTCTAAATCCGATACGTTGTCTAGAGGATGGAGACTGACATGTTCAATAGAATGAGTTGTAATGAGCAGTAGGACAACGGGCGACTTGCGACTGGTTTTCGAATATATTTGTCTGGCAATAGACGAACGAGAGTAATGGAAGTCGTATCCAATTACGACATCAAAATTGAAGGGATCGAATTCTTCAGTCGGTAAAGCAAGGGTGATTCTTGTAGCAGAAGGATAGTCGGTTCGCTTATTGATGCTCTCCGCTGAACATTCAATACTGGCGACTTCGGTAAGGGCGAAGATCAAACGCATGAGTTCCTGACTGCGAACCACAATGAGAATCTCTTTCTCATTATCACCCAGAGCAGACATCAATTCGAATAAAAAGCTCAACTTGGGGTTGGCATCACAGCAATACCTGGCAATATCAGAGCTGGCTTGAGTTTCGAGGTCACTCCCAATAACGTCTTGTGGATAATCACAGATACCAAAGAGTCTGTCGAATAGGCCATTGATCTTTTGTATAAGAGCTTCGTCGGGCTTTTTCTGCGTCTCTCCAGTAAAGAATCGACTGAATGCCTGGATTTCAGCCTTGTGATCTTTTATCACTTCTCCGTAGTGGGGTCGTTGGCTTGCATGCATGGGTAGTGTGATTGAGTATTGTAAGAAACCGTCGTCTTGTTGTGAAGATTGTGATGAGATATCAGAATCCTGTACATTGGCGACTTGGCCCATAGTGATTGAGTGCCCAGAACTTTCAATCACAGAAGGTATCATGTCTTGGCCTGGAAAGTCCAAAATATGTGTCGAGGCTACTGGGTCGACAGACCGGCTGATAGCTGCAGAGATGGTTCCAGGCAATATGCTATCATCAGCATCTTGGCTTAGGCCAGAACGGGTAATAAGGTCATCTGGGACACCAAAGGCCTGGTTAACTGCCTGCTGCATACTCTCAACTGCCGACATGTGGGTGTTTGGGACAGGCATGATTGAAGCGGGAGAGATAGAAGGGGCCAGTGCCTCTGGTGTGTTACCGAGAGCCTCTGGCTTCCAAGGGTCCACTGAGTACGCTGGTTGGGATTGAATAATAGCCTCTGAAGAGTCCACCACAACATCAAGACCAACTGTGTCAGTATTGTCCATCAAATGGCCCTCACTTGGCACATCGTATGATGTCTCGTCTAGATTCTCCTGAGGAGAATCTCCACTTTTCAGAAATGAATCCTTACCAAAGTCAATGTAGCTTAACAATTCGTCAACTGCTGACCTTGGCGGTTGGGAGGCCGAACGCTCCATGTCGCGAATCTCTGAAGAAGAGCTGGGCAGTTCTGAAGGTGGTTCGGATGTGCTGCCCTTTTGAGAGTGGCTTTTGAGTTGCCACTCTAAGCCACGACCACCGTTTGCTTTGGCTGGTGCAGGCTGTAATTCACTGGCGAACCCGCCCTCTTGACTAGGAACAACTTCTTTCGAATGAGAATCGGACACCACTACTTGATCCCCTTGCGACTCTTCGAGCCTTACTCCCTGGCCGACGCCGGATTTGCTGACGAGTAGTAGTTTTGAAGTTTGATCGGTTATGCTATGTGCAGCCTTATCAAGAGCCCCGTGCTTGGAAGAGAAAGAGCTCAGGATGCTGGGCGACTTGTGCGAGACCTGAGGCTGAGTGTAATAAACAGGCGGGTTCGATGTATTGCTTGAAGTCAATAACCCTCGAGCAGATGTAACTGGCGCTCTTTCAGAATGATGGGAATCTGGATCACTTGGTATAGAGCTACCAGGTCTCTCCTCTTTCTCCGGCAAGACAGGAGGTGGCTGGTCTGGTTGGCGGGATGGTATATCCGAATCAGTTGTTGCCGAGTCTGGGACAATCTCAGTTTGAGAAACGTAAGGGGTGACCTGATCCTGGGACAATACGGCGAAGACTCTAGATGCGCTAGTATGCGCAGATGTATTCGAGTGGTCCTGTGAATCTGGGATAACGCAATCGATTTCTCCGCTTGAAGAAATCTGTTCCTGTGACCGCGTGACTTCTCTTAAAGAGGAAATTGATTTCAGTGAAGAATATGTCTCGGGCGCACGGATAAGTTCCTCGCTGTCACAACTTTGGAGGTTTGTATCACTTTTCGCAGGACTTAGTGACCGATCAGCTCTATTGCTTTCTTCACTCTGCGAGCGATGTCGTTTCACAACGGCTCGTTTGGTTCCAGCTTCTTGGTCAGTATGGTCGACTGTCTGGGATTGGAGGTCGTCAACGGTCCCAAGGAGATCCTCAGAATTTTGGTCTACCCAAGTACTTTTTTGGACGTCAGATTTTGGGCTACTCCGATGAGCCTGGCTATTTTGAGAGTTGGCTGTCTCAAAACTCTGGCTGTCAAAAGAGTCTTGTGTCTCTTGGGAGCTCTCGATATTCAGATGATTGTGCTCGTTGGGACTCAAGTTTGTTATGTGGGGTGCAGGACTTACAATCCCAGCCCCATGAATTGCAGTATCTTGGTCGTGTTGAGAGCTATAAACGTCTGGTTCTTCTTTGTCAGAATGATTAGCAGTGCTGGCGCAGCTTTCGATATTGTGATGATTGTCGTCTTCAAAAGAACTGTTCTCGTTATCTGGACCTGGGAACCCCGGATCAAAGTCGGCAGAAGGGTCAACGACTGGAGGCCCTTCGACGTTCAAAGAACTTGGGCTGTATGCAGGATATTGTGGTTGTTGCCGAACCACGGTATTTTCCGCTTTATCGCCAGGGGTAGAACGAGTCCTGGTTACTGGCCGTTGATCGCTGAAATTCTTAGGACTGCCTGGCTCGTAATCAGGCCTGAATGCGGACTGACTTGCAAGGTCTCTGTGATCCCACTGACCCGAAAGGTCTTGAGAATCAGGGATAGTGGCTTGGCTCAGCTGTGATCCAAATGCAATCCGCAGGTCATCCTCCTCAAGATCTGATACCTTCTGGGAGCTACTCTGCACACTAACGCTTTGGTATTCGGACGGGTCAAAGTTGTCGGGCTTACGCAACAAGACAGCGACTCTCCCGCTAGGTAGCAGAGGTTCGCTGGGACTCACGAGATCAGTCTCTGGCGACGAGACAGAGGCTATAGACGGTATGGGCTCCTCGGACAACGTGGTGTCCCGTGTGGTCCTAGATTTGCTTTTTGGTCGCACGTGTTTTTTGACAGAATTGAATCGAGATCTGGTAGGAGTTGATGCATTTAAAGTCTGTAGTTGTGGTATGTCACTGATATTAGCTCGAGGAGCTGAGTTCGAACCAGGTGTAAGATTTCGTAGTCCTCGTTGATTTCTTGTTTCACGACGCTTAGATTCAGCTTGTTCCTTTTGTTCTTCCTGCTTCTTCTTATCTTTTCCCCAATCTTTTCTTGCTTGGTCGTTGAGGAAATCGATCTGGAAATGTATTAGCATGACTTCTACTTATCTGATAGCACGGCGGCGCAACATACAGGAATCCACTCTGGCTTGTACACTCTCCCTCCGGGGCTGGGTTTCCACTCTACAAGGCACTCTGTTACGAAATTGCCGCTGTCCCTAATTGCTAGGCGTTCTTCCACAACACGTTTGACCTGCCAAAAACCTTCTTCGTCCTCTCCGCTGTCCTGATCTTGTTCTGTTTGACCCGCAGTCTCTCCTTCTTTGTTTCTGTAGCCAGTTTCACCCAGACCTCTTCCTTGTTTGTCTTTGTGGCTAGGTGTACGTTTGGGTGTGCTCAACCTCCTCCGTTTGCGGGAAGATGGCCTCTCAGAGTATTCTTCTTCACTGTCCTCGTGTTCTCTTTTCCTTCTTGACTTGTGGTTCAGTGATGTTGCGGAGTTCCGGGGAGTAGATGTTTGGGGAGTAGATGGTCGAGAGGTGGGTGTGCTTCTGCGCGTTCTGACCATGAGTACGATGGTACGACAGGGACGGGAGAATGGTAACCACGAGGGCGAATCAAGGGCGACAAGGGTGGATGTCGCTGCTGCAGAATGATGGCGCTGCTCAAGGATATAGTTGCGCCAGTATTGAGCCAGCGACAAAGACCGCGACGACTAAATACAGCGGTCAACGCTTCGTATAAGTCGGGACTTTACACGCGCGCCGGATGGGAACGAGGCTACCGAACAGGAGTTCGGCTGATGTTTCTGGGGGGATGTCGTCGATCAAGTCCCACTACAACGCACGTGATGTCCCTGGAAAGGTTGCACGTTGTCGCTGTGTTGGTTGATAGAGGAGGGTCTTCACTAGGGTCTAGTGCGAATAGGCAGTGGGGGATGATCCTGATCCAGTAACTGAGGTAAGCTGGGGCTCTAATGACAGGAGTGGTGTGCCTACTGTGGTAGTGAGTGACTTGTGAGAATGAAGAATAAGCCGTCATGAAAGTGAAAACGTGCAACTTTTCCGACTGGATGAGAAGCTTCGATATGAAGTGCACATATAAGTGAAGCTTTCAAACGGAAGAAGGTTGAAGGAAATAAAAGAGAAGAATAAAGGGGGAAGAAGTAAAAGTACAAGTGGGATAAGTTAATGGGTGCAGGCAGGTGCGGTGCCCTTTGAAGGTGTAACTGCCCTCTATTGTTCAGGCACCTCGGGCAGTGGAGATGCCCAGGCACGCCGCCTCTTTCAGTGCACGCTCGCTTTGTTTTTTAGCGGGCAGGATGGATGTTTGCACTTTGGCCCTGCACTTTCGACTCAAATCTTGTTAGGAAATTTGAGTAAATGAAGATACTTTGTTCAAATAGGATTCTTTAGTGCATGCTTCTAAAAAGAGAATTTGTGATTCTCTGTTCTGGAAGGGATTAGAAACGTCTGATGTGATCAAAAGTGACTTTGTACTGTTCGCGGGCTCAATATCAACTGTTGTTTGATCGTTTGTTCTTATTGCACGTACACCCACTGTTAGCCGTGGATGAAGGTTGTTTGTTTGGTCTGAGCGTCAAGACAAAAAGCCACATGGAGTAAGGTATCGAGGTGTGCAGAATGTTTGTTGATTCCTAATTTTACTCTAAAATCTCCTCAATTATGAATAACAGAAGTACAGCACACGCTGAGATTTGTCTTTGGCGGAGAGCAGTTTAACCTAGACCTCTGAAGCTTGGACGCTAAGCAGCAAGGCATTGATTGACACCTGGCCGTCACCTCCACTAAAACTCAGGTACTTGATCTCACGGGAGTGTCCCCTAATTAAGTTACAGTTTAGCTACATGTTTCCATGTTTCACAACAACGGGTGACATCTCATCAATAACCAGGAAGCGCATTCGTCAGCACACGTGTCAATTGATACCTGAGCATCATCAACCGTCTGCATTGTATGACAAAGCTTCTCCAATAGTTGAGGATCATGCCGGCGCACTTCTCAGTTCAACCCATAGGCCGCTTTGCGGGTGCAAGCCAACCTGTTAAACGACCAAAGGTGAGAATCTAGGGAGTATGGGTGCATGCTGGTCGTGTACCGAAGCTTCATCGATATCCACCCCTTCATAATCTTCTCTCATACTCACACCGTTTATAGGAGTTTGCCTGCTTCTCCTATGACGACAATCATGAGTTTCACTTCGACGAGTCTTCTCTCAAGTATTACTACACACCACAGCTTGGAGCGGACCTCTCCAAAGGTTTTGATACCTTCCAAAAGCTGGATGACACCGGGGATGATCACCTCGTCAGTCTTCTCAAGACAATTGTCGCTCACGAGCAGGAAACTGGTAAAAAGATTGATGCCAACGTTGTCACATGGAGAGGCATGATGACAAAGGTTTGACATCCTTCACCTAAAGCGTTTATCAAAAGCTAAAGTCTAATTAAAGATCATGGCAACCCCTTTCGACAATATGGATGGGTATATTCAATCCCAGGGCTCTTATTCTTAAGTGATTCTAACTTATCATTGCATAGCTTCGAGATGAATGCCACCCTTTATCAAGTATGCCCCTGATCAAAGCCTTCTCATAAAACAACGAACAGACTCACTAACAAAGTTCCTTCGTCAAGGGTTGCATGTGAGAATGCTGCCTGTTATCATGCATGCACTAGCTAATTCATGTAGCTTCATCGAAGAGAACAATGCCTACAAGGTGGCATCTAGATCTAACGAGGGTAACAACAAACGTAGGAGAGGACCCCCTCTTGAGGTCATGCAATTTTGGGGTATGTTCTCTCATTTCGCACATCAATACTCTATTTCTCACACTCAGAGTTAGGTTACAAATTCGAGACTTTATCTACTCTGCCAGCACCATGGGCAGAAACCTCACGGGAATTTATCGAGAACCGGGAGAACGAAGTCGTCGACAACAAAGCGCAATACTGTTCCGTTGTCCGCACAGGTATTGGTAAAACAGTCCTCTGCCTTGGCGGCGAAGTCGATGCTAGTAAGATACCCTCCCACCCTTCTTCTTCCGTCGACTCATCCCTTCACAGTCTGGGACTCCAAGCCCGAGGAAAAGGGAACCCCTATCAACTGGGTAGAGCTGAAGACGTCAGCCGAGATTCGCAATGCAGGCGATATGGAGAATTTTAACCGCAAGCTTATGAAGTACTGGATTCAATCTTTCCTTCTTGGCGTGCCACGTATCGTTGTCGGTTTCCGTACACGTGATGGAATTCTGGTTGAAGTAAAGGATATCGAGACGCATCGAATTCCCGAGACGGTTAACGCCTATCCGAATCCCAAATGGAACGCTGACATGTGCGTCAACTTTGCCGCTGAATTCCTAGACTGTGAGTATACGAACCTGTGAGAGAGGCTGGGATGGCTAACCTAATCTTTCTCTAGGGCTCACGGAAAACATCAACGATGAAGGCGTTTGGAGAATCAAGCGTGAGCCACAGTCACCAATCATCGAGTTATTCAAGGTAGAGGAGACAGGCCACGGTGATATTCTATCCGACGAGTTCAAGAATTGGAGAATCAAGTTAGCCCTTGGACCTGGCAACGAAACCTCATAACAATCGGGGATTCCTCTGCTATATCATATCTCGCGTTAGCAAAACCTGTTTAATTACACAATAGTATTAGAAAAACTTTGCACAAGAACCATGCGTATAACCTCAATGTATTGGATTCACAAGTCTAGGCTGTGCCTGCATCTAGCTATATACTTGCCTGTCCGAAACTAAGAAAAATGCAACTAACAGCCAAAACAAGAGTTGCCTCCGGGCCACCCATATTCTTAAACACAATGCCTTGAAACGCCTGGCGTGGTTCGCAAAAAAACATGAGAAACAGACAAGGAAATAAAACAAAAAAAACAATAACCCGGGTCTGATGAGATCATCCTCGAGATATCATTACATCGTGATCATACTAGCCCAGGGTCGCCAAATGCTGATGAAAATGCAACTTCAAATGAACCATCCTCTGGAAAGCTTTTTTTCCATGCTGGAAAACTGGAAAAGAGCAGAATCAAATGCGAAAAGAGTAGTACAAGAAACTTGGCGTATGAATCATACCGAACTGATGCAATGGCACAATACCATTTTAGGTCGTGCCACAAAATTAAGTCATCCATCACTCATAAGTACGTCTGTAGATTAGACAGCGGGCCATCGGATACGAAGACCGTCTACCCAGCGTGAGTAGAGGACATCAGACAGCTGCTTGCAGTGCTCCATGCCAGACCTGGCTTCTTGCCCAGGATACCTGCCCTCGATAGCCATCTTCTCCTTGTCAAAATTCTTCTCATACATGGTTGGTGTATCAGCATGACGGCGACGGTGGCTGCGAAGATGAAGGTTACCAGAGGCCATGACAAGTTTCGCTGGGCTGGCTGCAGGGGTGGAGTTCTTGACAATCACAGTACCCTGTGGTGTGCCATCGTCAGGAATTTTCTGGGCGGGTTGTCGTAGGATGGCCGCGCTGAGCTTGTTGTCTTGAGAGATAGCGGATACCATACTGTTCACGAGGTGGTAAGCTCCTTCTGGGTCTACCGCATCCAAAGCTGCAAAAGCATCTGACAATTTTGCTAGGGCCTCTCGCTTCTGCATCGCAGAGGTTTGAGCGTGCAGTTCGGCTAGGGAGGGCTCTACAGCCTTGTTATACAGGCGACGTCCCAGCACGGCTTCTTTGCCATACGGCTCGATAGGAGCCGCAATATGCTGAGTGTTCTCGTCGCAAAACACATCATCGGGAGAGGCTGGTCGAGTGCCCTGACTTGAGCTGTCAGAAGGGACTCTTCGGAAAAGACGCATAGTCGATCCCGAGTTGCCAAATGACATGTCTGGCTGGAGTGGTCTCTTGGGGGCAATGGAGCCCCTCGGAGAGCCGCTGGACTGCATTGATGAACTTTGAGCAAGGGATGGTGTTCGTCGGACTGTTGATTTTCGAACGGTGCCAGGAGCGGGAGATGTTCCCCCGAGAGGTCCATCGTTGAGGTCCATCTTCTTCATTGCCTCCTCGGCACCAAAAATCGATGATGAGGCCTTGTGGTGATGCTTGATAGTCGGCCTCTTAGGTGGTGCTACCGACTTGACTGTATCAAAGACCCATTCCTGTTGCTCATCCTTAGGAGTCATTGTCTGAAGGGTCTCTTGGTAGTAGATGGGGTGCTTTTGTCTGTTCTGATTGGCATCCCACATCTGTCGGCGGGCAATGAGCTCCTGCAGTGCCTCAACCTTGCCAGCATTGCGGATGAAGCGGTGGCGCAAGAGATCCTTTGCTGTGGGTCGACGGTCGTAGTCCTTGGTGAGACATTGAGCAATGAAGTCCTTGAAATCCTTGCTAAAATTGCCTTCCAGGCGAGGGGCTGAATTCTTAGGGATATGGAAGAGAACCTTCATGGGATGGATATGGCATAATGGGGGTTCACCGTTAGCCATTTCCATAGCAGTGATGCCCAGTGACCAGATATCAGCCTTGAAACTGTAACCATCCTGTTGGATAACCTCTGGAGCCATCCAAAATGGGGTTCCAACAAAGGTGTTTCGCTGCGACTTGATGTTGGTCAGTTGTGCAGCAACTCCAAAATCGGCAAGTTTGACTTTGCCGGTCTCTGAGAGAAGGACGTTGGCTGCTTTAATGTCTCTGTGGATTTTGCCCTCGGTGTGCAGATACTGGATGCCCAATAATAGTTCACGGCATATGATGGCGATGTGCGTCTCGCTGAAGTTAGCAGGTTTTAGCTATTCTCGGTTAGCGATTGAGATCCAGTGCCCGTGGGGTCTCATCAAGAGACATACTAGATCCAAGCAAGATCCGCCGCCGAGGTACTCCATGACAATCCATAGCTTGGTGCCTCGCAAAAAAGAACCTTTGTATTGTGTGACGTAGGAGCTGGCGCAGGTGCTCAGCACAGCAATTTCGGCCTGGATATCTTGGATATCATCGTCGTTGGATTCAAGGTCGATCTGTTGATGTTTGTGAGTGGTAGACCGGGCAACCAAGCTTTATGTACCTACATGTTTGATAGCGACTGTTTCGCCGGTTGTTTTCTCGATGCCTTTGTAGACAACACCAAAACTTCCCCCTGTAGTGAATGATTAGTTGATGTGGCACAATGCTATTGATAGGGAGACTCACGGCCAAGCTCCTCGAGAACCTGATAATGTTCAGCAACGCCTTCGTCAGCCATTGTGGATTGACGTCATGCAATGTTGGGACGATATTTGGATTCGCTCTGCTTGGGCAGAGGAGACAAGGAAAGAAGATGCCTAAAGATGAAGGTGACGATGATGATAACAGTAATGCAATGCGCGCAAAGAACAAAGACAGTCTGCTGAAAGAAGTGATATTTGATTGAGAATGGATGCAAAGCGAACGCAACGAGATGGAGTTGTAGCCTTCGTTTATTAAAAAGTGCGGGCGCATGTTAAGGTAGAGATAGGCAGGCGGGTGGTTGTCTGGGAAGCGGACCCTGTCAAAGCCATAACCAGCCCCTGGCACTTTTGTTTACTTGGGGCTCGGTTCTTGAAGAGCTCCAGCTCCCAACTGCTCAGGCCAGCTTCGGGTGACCGGTCCAGCACTGGCACGGAGATTAACTAGAATAAATTTTGTTCCAAGTTTGTCAATTAATCGCGATGTGAGGCTCTGATTGCGCTTGTAGAGAGAAGGTAAAGGTTACATACCAACGATTACCTCTCATGACTCTTCTGTTTCCCATCTAGACCATGTTGGCTTTAGGTCCTCGGAAAGCTTGGCCTGGTGGATCAGCAGACAGAAATAATCATACATGTTTAGTCAGTCTCAGTCCAAGTTTCGGCATAATCCTAGCGTCTATTGATCAAATTATTTCTTAACTCTCCCCCGACAGCCAAGTTTCCAAGACTCCTCTGTCTCCCGTCCAGACCTTGCAGGTTGCCCGTGCCACACTCAGCGGGGAGCTCCCAACATCCCTGTCACTTTAGCTTATCATGCCCTACCATTACCCCTGGCAGTGTTAGTTAGTGTACAAGATTGCTTGATTATGCCGGGCTCTTATGTAGGGACAGAAAACTATTACTTGACTGAAACCTACAATACGACTTGTCAATGATTCAAAGTTGGTCACTGAGCATTTGATTATGTCTGACCCCATCATGGCCAACGCTTTCTTACATGCCCCGAACGCACTAAGGCAAGGTACCGGTTAAGACCGAGCGGAGGGGACAACCGTCTCCAGGCACAAGATATTCTGGAACGACGCACGAGGCTGTGTCAGTATGGAGTTTTTCAATGACTTGTTGCACTCAAAGACTGAGACTGTTTATGTCAATGATATCTGTACGAGGAAAGGCTGCGTCTCAGAGAACATGTGGGGAACAAAGACGGGGTCACACGATAAAATATCAAAAGCAATATTAACGTCATGATTTATTGATGCTTAATGCTGCGGGTATCTGGCGGCAAGGCAATTGACCAAACATATACATATCTGTAAGGCAGACAGAATTGCAAAATTGCCATGGTAGATGCGCAAAGTCCGTCCTCTAAACAATGGACCCCTCATGTTATGATATCCCCGTCTCCCATCATACATAGCCTTGTCTGCTCTAAGCTTCAAGGATCGTCACGGTTATGCAACGTAACAGGCCCCCCTGCTGAAGCGATATGGAGAAGTGCAGACCTAGTAGCCTCACATCCAGCTTCATGGAAGTAAGTGTTTGAACATGGCCAATGCATATGTGCCACCCATAGCAACGTCGATCGCGATCTAGACCATAGGGTAGCAATGATTCACGACAGTACTTTATGCTATAAACCTCTTTCACGAGTTATTGCTATGAAAGCATGGCGTGCAAGGATGGCCGCGGATGACACGACTATTGAGCAGTCCCTATTGTTTCCGCATAAAATGTACAGATTTTAGATTTTTACAAAAGCATCGGAAGCAATAACCAGGTCAATCATCCGAAATACGGGTACAAGCAGTCTCCAACAGCAACAAACTCGGGCTTTCTGTCCAATCTTTTTACTGTTGTCTTAGTCGAGTCCAGGACCTCTCCCTTGCATGTACAGGCTGTTTGCGGTGGTCATAGCTCTTTGGGGCAGCCGAGCAGCCAATGCCCCGCCGATTTGAGCTCTGGTTGCCGTAGTAACCTGGACCTCTCCCAGCTTTGTGACGGAAGACGCTCGAGCACCACAGATGCCCTACCGCTCTTTTGACAGGCGTAGTTTCGAACCATCGTTTCTTTTCAACACGCTTCTTGCGCTCTCCATTACATCAGAGTAGTCATCTCAAGGCTAGTTGCTTTGCTATCTTGTGTTGTTGTACACCGCGTAATTAGTGGTAATCATTTTTATTTTCCATTCACTTTCTCTACAACACCATATCCATCCTCGCGACAATCGTTTTGGACTGTCTTTCATCTCTTGTTTCTGAGTTTCAGCAGGCATATCTCAACACGACCGTGCTTGATATGCGTGTTTCTACAGTTCGATAATCCCTTACCTCGCTTCGTCGCGAATTGTTTGAGTCCAAACACACCTATTTGGGTCCTGTTTAGTCTCTGCTTGAAATACTATCTTGCAATATGCCGCCAGCAGCACCTCCATTACCAACACGGTTCCCATGTTGGTGTAGAGCTGTGTACTCGTGGGGAGGAGAGGTTTGTTTCAAGGTCAGATGGAAGATCGCAAGGGATGCTAACCAATAACAATAGTCAAAGCGAGATCTTGGATTCATCGAGGGAGATCTAATAGAATGTCTGAATGCCGGCGATGGTTCCTGGTGGGTGGGCAGACTGTATCGAGATCGAAGAACCGTCGGATCGTTCCCCTCCAACTTTGTTGAACTTCTGCCTTCTCAATTTCGCCCAACAACCAAATCTGTTCCTGCTCCTACGCCAAACGCTCCTCCGCCCACCGCACCATCAAAGTCGAAAACATTCCGAAAGCCGTTCGAAGCTTACGCCAAGGCCCCTCACTACACCAGTGCGAAGCAGCCTGAGACTTTCAAGGAAACCCCGAAGCCCAAGGAACGACAGAATTCGAGTGCTTCCTTCACACCTAGCACCCATGAAGCTGAACGAGGCCCATCGCCTGCCCCTCCACAACATCGAGGGCCTTCACCTGCACCTCCTCGCTCCTATGGTCGCCGCGCTCACTCTCCTGCGCCACCTCGTTCGTATGATCACCGAGCCCCTTCACCTGCACCACCTCTATCATACGACAATAGAGCTCCCTCTCCTGCACCACCTCGCTCATACGATCATCGGGCTCCTTCACCAGCTCCTTCACCTAACTATGGCTCAAGAGGCCCATCTCCGGCTCCCCTCATGCACAACTACCATTCAAGAGCTCCATCGCCATCACCTATGCATAATTATCACTCACGAGCTCCATCACCGGCCCCCGTGCAAAGCTACCACCCGAGAGGTGCATCACCGGCGCCACCTCATGGCTATGGCGCAAGAGGGCCCTCTCCAGCTCCGCCAGTGCACCATGGTTATAACCACGCATCCAGAGGTCCATCACCCGCCCCGTCCTTGCATCACCAGCTAGTCCCGTACCGAGGAGGACAAGATAGAGGAAACTCTCCGCCTCCACCACCGCCTCCTCCTCATAGACATATGACGCGGGGTGGATCAAGTGATCTGCACCGAAGGTCTGTTGATATTTCACGTCATGGATCTAATTCTTCATTTAATCGCTTGCCACCGTCAAGGCAAAATTCTGGAAACTCATACCGACAGCCACCGCCACCCCAACCGCCTCAACCAACGATAAGACATGGATCCAGAAACTCTTTCGACGATAGGTGTTACATGCCATATACCCCCGGTAGGACCTCACCTGTTCCACCATCTCCTGCAGGAGGCATGACACCCTCTCCATTGAGAGAAGCTATGGATGGTGTCATGGAGCAACTCGACGTTCTAGGTAGAGCAGGACAGCCTCCCTCACCAGAAACCCCTGCCGATCCTTGGTCGCCAGAATCCTTCGACATGCTGTCCCATAGGCCAAGCAAGAGGACTCAAGATCGAAGTCGACCCAAAACGTCGTCGGGAATCGCACTGCAGGATGAGGGTTATGAAACATGGAGTGGTGAATCGTCCCAGGAGGTGTCGTACCAGAATAGTGGTCGAGAAGATAAACTCAGTAGTTACGTCGATCGCATGGAGAAGCGGATTCAGCAAATGCATCGCAAGAACTCGAGGGCAAGTGATCAAGATGATGATCAGCCGCCTCCGCCGCCTCCTAAGAATGTGCCATACGAGCGGCCCAAATCATCAATGGGACGTTCCACTGAGCCCGAAAGAAAACTGCGAGCTCGCAAGTCCGCCTATGAGATTGGAAGAGGCGTTGCTCGTACGTTGACAACCAAAACCAACGCGACCAGTTCTTCATCGGGCAATCAAAGTAACGCCAGTGCGTCAACTCAGAGCACTTCAAGAACCTTGTGGAGCGGAACATCGGCAGGCGCCTTCAGTACTACGAGTGCGGGAAGCCTTGCTCGTATAGGAATGCGCGAGCGTGCTCAAAGTGCTATAGGAGCCCGTGAGTTGGAAATCGATAGACCAGACTCCCCTTTTACTGGAGTCACATATCACAGCAGTCACGCCAGCGACTCCCCAGCTCAACAGCGACCACAAACTCAAGTCGGCTTCCATGAAGAACCTTCTTTGGAACTTGGAGGTCTGGTCCAACCAAAGCCACCAAAAAGAAACATCTTCCGCAAGATATTCGACACTGCTAAAACAGGTGTAGCAAGCAGTCGAGGTGGGCTGGTGGCTGGAGGTGTAGACTCTCCCAGGTCACCTTTTGCTCGCTCGATGCCAGCAGGTGCGTCACCTATGCCAGCCCTAGGTAGCGCAGCTGCCAGCAGGGAGGCAGCGACAGATATGGGACTTAACGGTGGTGTTGATTGGGTGCAAGTCCGCCGTGACGTGAACCGTTCCAACTCGCTCAGTACGATAGAACTGACCGAGCGCCGAGAACGATGTCAGATGATGGACCACCCCGCCCTTAATCCTGTGGATGAGCTCTACGAGTGCGTCGAAGGAGATGAGGGAGCTGATGGCGAGCCCGTCCCTGAGCCTACCAACTACCAAGGAATCAACTTGTCTCAAGTAGACAAAAACTCACGATTCGTCAGTGGCCTCCCACCAGCTGTCACAGCTATCCAACTTGCCACCACATACGTATGCCGGCCGTATCGCAGCGAAGTACAGCGGCTACGAGCTATCTTCACATGGGTCTCTGAGAAGATCTGCTGGGAAGAGGATTTCGAGGGTGAAATCGACACATCGCGTGTTCTCCAGGCTAAGAGAGCCTGTGCCGAGGAGTACGCCGTTTTAGTGATGGAAATGTGTTCTGCTATCGGCATACACTGCGAAGTCGTTCGAGGCTACCTCAAGACTCCAGGCGAAGTTTCCGAAATCAACATCATGCCTCGACCAAATCATTGGTGGAACGCCGTTGTCGTTGATAATGAATGGCGTATGATCGACTGCTGTCTTGCCAGCCCTTCATACCCTCGCCGTGGTCTGTACTCAAATGCCACCAACACGGCCGATCCTTGGTGGTTTTTGACCAGGCCACTGGAGAGTTGCTGGACACATATCCCCGAGCACCACAGCCAGCAGCACATCGTCCCCCCCGTAGCACACGAAACGCTCCTCAACCTCCCCTGCGCCTGCGCACCATTCTTCCGTAATGGGTTTGAGATGGTGGACTACAACACTGCCTCCACCCGAATCGAGGATCTAGAGATGGTCCATATCAAGTTCAGCGTACCATCTGATGTGGAAATCGCGGCCGAGGTCGAAGTTCGCGGTTATACACGGGACTCGGATGGTGATGTTTTCGAAAGCGGCGATATAGTCAAGAAGAGAGCACTGGCTCAAGCAGAATGGTTTAATGGCATCAAGCGATACACCGTTAAGGCATTGCTGCCTGGAGACGAAGGACAGGGCACCTTGAAAGTCTATGCAGGCAAACGAGGGCTGATGCACAGCATCAAGGACATCCCACATCCACTAGCTTTTGCACTACCCATTGTGCACACGGGCGAAAATCCGCCTTATGAGTTTGTCATGAGGCATCCTACTCCCCACGCACAGCGGCACGATATCTATGTGGTTCAACCGCAATGCCAACGGCTGGCACTCAACAACACCTTCGTCTTTGCCATCAGACAACATCCAAGCTCGCTAGCGAGTGGATCGGCACTCACGCCATCGTCCAATCCAGGAGGCACAAGTCCTATACCGTTTGTTCGCCCAAGTTCAGCACTGAGTATGGGTGCGTCAAGTGTTGGTGGGTCAGCTCCCAGCTCAGCTACGGGCACTGTTGCTGGGAAGAAACCCGCGAAGCTTGCAATACAGACGCCTGGAGGTAAGATCCTCCGACTTATGAGGAAGGAGGACCGTAAGGGCATTCATGTTGGCAGCAGGAGTCTCTCTGGTAGCGAAACCGCTAGTGACGGCGGAACTTGGGAGACAATCATCAAGTGTTCGGAGAAGGGCGTATGGAGAGGCCTTGTGCTCGCAGATCGCACAGCTCGATGGTGTGTATTTGCAGAATGGGTGTGTATGGGCTGAACAAGTGTTTGAGGACTGGGAAAAGGGCAGCTGTTGTTGGAGTTTCATGCATATTTTTTTGCTTTCTTCTTATACCCAAGGAGGATGTTGCATGTCCTGGAGCCTAGGAGGTCTTATAGAGTTGAGCATGGACCTTGGATTTATTTTCTCTTTGTTGGGTTGATCTGGCTATTGCATTGGGGTTTGTTTAAATTACAAACATAGATGGTCTGGAGGCTTAACACTTATGTCAGTGTAAGATAATAACATGTCACGAGCAACGACTGTAGCAAGCAAGCAAGCACATGACGAATAATCTACTTTATGATTCTTTCTGAAAACAGCCGTCTTTTCTTCATTGTGTATACGTGAGAAATGCTTTAATTACTACCAAAAACTTAGTAGACAAGGCTCTTCATGAGTTGCGTTGGTTGGTTGTTAGTCTGACTTGTAGTTCCGCACTTGCCATACTAAATTGAACCAATCACGTTGCTCTGCGACACAGCAGTAGGATCCTGTCGCACTCGTGCTTCTCGTCCTTTCACGATTCAAACCCAACAAAATCAAAGTCGCCAATTGAAAAGTCGAGATTCGGACGGAGAAGATCGATCTGCTTGTATACCGTTGCGCGGTAGCCTTGAAACCGAGAGACACGTCAAGAACACGACACGACACGATCGTGAATGGGCAAAGCAACGACTTAACACAGCAGATCATGAAGCGCAATCGCGTTGGTCTGCGCCCCGCGACGACAACAAGACTCGAATGCTAAGAACCACCCCGAGAATCGGAAGAACAAAGAGGAACAGAGACGGAATAGAAGGGTCATGAGCTACAGGCCTTTTGATGGCCATGGCCAGGGCCAACAAGGCTCCCAGCAGCCACTGCTGGGGGCCGGCATGAATCCGCCCTCATCGTATGTGCCCAACGGTTATCAACAGTTTGCAAGCCCGCAGCAGCAGCAATATTACACGATGCCTCAGCAACAAGGACAGCAACAGCAGCAGGCGTACCTTCAGCAGCAGCAGCAGCAGCAGATGGCGCAGTATGGAGGCATGCAGACGGCTTACCAGGGATATGAGACGGGGGCCAATACGTTTGGAAGTCATCAGATCCAGCCCGCTGCCGCGCAATATACTCCCCCGGCGAACGTATGGCAGCACCAACAATCACCTGGAGGGCAGAATATGATGTATCAGCAGTTCCAACAGCCGCATCACCAGCAGCAGCAGATGTACCAGCGGCACGTCGCGTCACCGCAGCAGCACGTCCAACAAAGGCGACCTAGCCAAGTCTCTTCCCCGCTGCAAAGACCTCCGTCGACACCACAAAATCAGGGATATAGACTGCCACAGGTGCAGCAGCAACCCCAGAACCATCAATTTTCACAGCAGCACACGACGCAGAGCCAATATCAGCAGCAGCAGCGTGCTCACCAGCAACATACCCAGGCGCAAGTCTCGCAACATTCACCGCAACCACGTCAAAAGCAAACTTCCTCGCCCGCTCAGCCTCAGGTCCAGCAACAAACACAACGCGATCAACGGCCACACCAAGAATTCCAGCAACGCCCGCAAGAAACGGTGCAACACACTGCGCGGACTCCTATTCAAGAGCCTGTTGCCGATATTACTGTCAAACCTGCTCCAGACCCCGAGCAGCAGCAGCAGCCGCTTCCACCACCGGAACCTCAGCAGATGCACTTTGTGAACCTGCAGGATATTCAGCAGCTACCGCCACTTCCTCCCGTCACGGCAGAAAGTTATACTGCTCCCAAGTCAGAGCAGGCGAATGCCTGGACATCACAGCATGATTCAAGTACTATAAATCCATCAGACATCATGATGGGAGGTTCCCAAGCTCAGCATTTCCCCCCACCTCAACCTCAGGTACAACCACCATACCAACAGCCAACACAAGCTCAACCTCAAAACACCACCCCTCGGATAAAGCCTAGTCCACTCTCATCCGTCGCCAACTCTCCTGCGATTAGCGCTCGCTCTCCCAGTATCACAAAAAGATCACCGGCCAGCGCCCATAAACCTCGGCCCATAGATAATGTGTATATGATGGTGGCAGTGGCCGAAGAATGTTTTGATAAAGCGCGCGGCTCTGTCCATGATGTAGCGATGTCTCTGGATACCACATTGGTAGACGAATATCAGAACTTGATCTCGACAGGCCTGGCATGTCTGGAGGCGTGTCTGCAAAGCAATCGGCTTTCTCCACGTCAAGAAGCCAAGATGCGGCTGAGGTATGCTACTGTGTTATTGGAAGAAACAGAAAATTATATGGAAGCCGAGACAGCTATTACTAAAGGTATCTCGCTCTGTGAGAAGGTGAGTAATCACGGATTTACATCTCAAAAATGGCGAGACTAACTGGTTTCTAGAATGGTTTGGCCGATCTAAAATATTGCATGCATTATATCAGGCTGAAGCTTCTGTTTCAACGGAATCACAAGGCTGCTCTGAACGCAGCTGACAGACAGATTGCTGACTGTGAAACGTGAGTACCTCTGAAGATAAGCCTGTTCGACGTCGGCTAACGGGTTGTCAGTTATAAACATCCTCACTGGGTGTATGCTTTCAGGCTATTGAAGACTTCATTTTATATGGAGCTTGGTCAGACAGCTGATGCAAGCGCACTAGAAAATATTCGTTCTATCCAAGTCACTGCCAACTCTCGTGGTGACAATGCCCTGAGCGTGTTTGCCTCCATTCTTGAAGGCCTGACTCTGCTCAAGGCTTCAAAGGATGGCAACCTTGAGAAAGTTCAAGCTTGCATTGCTCAGGTCGCCAAATTTCAACACGACGAATCTGTTGCCATCATGCAGCTCGATATACTCACGTTACTTCTGGACCTTGTATCCAGCATTAACCATTCAGGCTTGGAATTGACGCTTCAAAAGCTTAAACGGGTACAAGATCGTATGGATGCGTGTGTCGATTGGCACAGCGTCAAGTCAGACTTTCTCATCCCTGTCAGAAAGCAGCCCTCTACAGGACATACGATCAGTAGCGATACGGCGGGCATTATCCGAAGCGGAGAGGGTGCGCCAGTTGACTTTTTGGTTATGTCGTTCATGACCAGGATGGAATTGGCTTCACTTCTGTAAGTCAACATTCTCTCGACTCGTCTACGGTCTCGACTAATATAGTCTCAGTTTCACCTTCACGGGCTTGGTGAACATGCACAAGTCAAGTGCGCATGGCCGCCGGACAGCTGAGTTCTTGCACGAAGGCGTCAGAGTCCTTGATACCTGTAGGTGACATTCTATGCCCCGTTCATTATACGACCCCTAACACGAAACAGGGGACAAGACGACTGCTGGAATCAGATACGGGCCTTCCATTTCGTTACAGGAAGCCATTACGCAACGCGAGTGGCGATTGGAAGCACAGTCCTATCTCACCATTTTGCTTGGTCTCTACGCAGCTAGTCACTGTCAATGGGACTCAGTAAAACAGTTTATGGAGAAACTCCAGACTCCATTAACATCATCTATACAGGGCATTTTACGGCTACTCGCTGTCTACCTATCCGGTGTTTTTCATCAAGGTACGGGCGATCTTCAGGCCGCTATGGATATTTTCCAAAGCCCTTTGTTCGATCTCAACCAACGCGGAACTGGCGTCAAGGCTGCACATCGTGAGCTGGCTATGCTAGCCGGTCTTAACAGACTTTGGATCATGCAGCATCCTACACAACGAGACGATCGAGAGACGCTGGACCTGATTGAACAACTGAACCCGCTATGCGCAAATCATCATAACGTCGATCTGCGGACAGCATGGCACAACGTTATGGCAGCAGTCGTTACGGATCCTCCTCAGCAACTCAACCACCAGAAGCAGCATATACAAGCTGCAATGGCTGGATCCAAGTCCACTAATAATGTTTTGGGTGCCGCTGTCACGCTGGCTATCATGCGCAGTCGACTATTTGAGAATGTTATTGGCGAACAAGCCCTCAAAAGCGCCATGGCCGCAGCTAAACAGGCGCAACGCAGCGGCAACGTCCTGTGGCAGAGTGTTGCTGACGGCATGCTGGCTCAGTCGCATGAAGTACAGGGCCAACACGACAAGGCTGCACATGCATGGGATAAGGCAACCAGGGAAGCGCAAGAGGCATTTGCAGGGCATTCCTAGAAGAGAGGGCAAGGGGCATGCGAGAGCAGAGTTGCGATCCTGGCGTTTAAGGCATGGAGTTTGCCAGCATTGTTTTATAAAAGAAAGAGGAATTATTTTCATGGCTGTATACCAGACTCAGGGGGTTTATGGAGGTCTGTACGATACCTGACCATACAATGTCTTTGGTCTCATCTTTTGGAAGAGGAAGAGGTAATTAGATATGCGACCCAAGGTCGTTCGTTTTGGCCGTGATAGCGGCGTCAATCTTAGTCTTGGACTCTATCGAGTCTTGAGCTTACTGAGGGAATCTTTTGTACAAATACTGCGCAGTGATGTTTATGAAAAAGTTGGTAATCATCGGCGGAAGCCGGGGGCCGGTTGAAAGCCTGGAGGAGGCATAAACCCAGGTGGAGGAGCACCAGGAGCACCTGGGGCGGCTGGAGGAGGAGCTGGGAAACCGGGTGGAGGAGCAACTGGGAAGCCCTGTGCGGGAGATCCTGAAGGTGGTCTGAAGCTGCCCGGATGGAAATCGGCGGGGTTGGTGTAGCCGGCCTGCGATTGCGGTGGTCGCGCAGGTAAGCCGGACGGAGCTGGCGGTAGAGGCACAGGGGGGCCACGAGTGGGAATCCCAGGAGGCGCGACACCGGCATTGTATGGCGAAGGACCTCGGCCGGGTGGCGCGAATCCACCAGGCATGCCAGGCGGAGGTGCGCCAACGGGCATTCTTCCCATGGCCGAAGGATCGAAACCAGCTGGAGGCGCAGCGGCAACAGGTGGCGGTTGAAGAAACGCCTGGGGAACAGGTTGGGCCTCAGGAACGATATTGCGCTTCTTGGCCTGCGCAGCCAGCTCTCGCTCAGCCTCGTCACCGTGTCTATCTCCCTTGCCGTCCTTCTTGAAGGCATACTGAACCGAAACCTCCTTGCTCAGAATGTACTGTCCGTGCAAATTCGCAATGGCAGCATCACTGCTCTCAAAGTCGGCAAAGCTGACAAACCCAAATCCCTTGCTCGCGCCAGACTCCTCCCTCGCCACCTTTGGCAGACTCAGCAGCGGACCGAAGCGGCTGAATGTGTCGTAGAGGATCTTCTCGTCGACCATGGGATCGAGATTTCCGATAAACAGCTCGGCACCAACCTCAGCGGCACGCTGCTTGTCTGCGCTGGCCTTGTTGACGCGCAGGGACTTGCCGTACAGCTTGATCCCGTTCATCACGTTGGCGGCGTACTCGGCGTCGGTGGGTGTGCGAAACTCGACGAAGCCGAAGCCTTGGTGTGTCTGGGTGACGCGGTCGCGAGGCATATGGATGTTGTGGATGGGTCCCATCTGAAGCATAATCTCGTATACCATTGCTGAGGTCGCGCGCTCGTCGATGTTGCCGATGTAGACGGTCGCCTCCTTGTCTTGTTCCCTGGCACGAGTTAGTATTATTGTCGCGTTGCGATGGGGAATATAGGGAGCTATACCAATGCCTATTTTGCGCCATGGTGCTGATTTTGGTAGAGACCTTTGTCTCTTACAGGTTCCTTACTTCAACAAATAGGAGGAGAGAAGAGGAATTGGTCAGAAATTATACAGTTATGGTGAAGAGGTGAAGCCGACTGTCACCTTGCACGGAGCTTCTGGAAATTTTGGCTAAGGTTGGACGAAGGAGGTAGCCTTGTCGCGTGCGCCACACTAAATCGAATGCAAGCGTGGCGTCGACCGAGGTTCATCCGTCAGGCTGTCCGCGATTTGGACGGAGGTGGAATTTCCAGCTCCCGGCAGCTCATTACGAAATTTTTGGGAAGACGTCAACGCCAACGCCAACGCCAACGCCTTGCGATCAATTAGATCACCAGCCTCGAGCCTCGAAACATCTTGATCGAGTTACGGCGTGTACTTTTTTCAGTTTTCTTTCCAGTCACATCCCCTTGACGTAATCCAAGATGTTTGCCCTTTCTGAGGAGTCCAAGGTGCGCTACAGCTTGAGCATTCTACATCATATATACAAGCTTGCTAATGTATCACAGGAGCGCATTGCCAAGCTCATTGACGTTTCCCGCGTTGCTATCCATTAGTATGTTTTTCTTTGACACGACATTCAACATTGACTAACCTGTCTTTAGTGGCTACCTTCCTCTGATCCTCTACCTCGGTACGAAGCTCGAATAACGATATGCGATTACGACGACAATACTGACTATGTACCCCAGGTTACACCCGCAGCGAGCCCCGACCTTCCGTCATCCGGTATGCCCGAGCTTCAGAGGTCAACCGCATCCCAATCGTGCTAACATATCGCCTATAGCCTTCTCTCTCCCCTCTCCTAAGCGAGGAGCAATTCTATAATGAGAACAACCCAAAACAGTGTACAATATATCGTGAAGATGCGTTAAGATGGAGGGGAAAGTGATCAACGACTACAGGCACCCATGGCGTTGGGATACAGGCGTGGCTAATTCGATGACGGCCACGAGAAAATGCTTGGGAAGAGGGGTTGACCCGTGTACGAACGAGTGTGAGAATTCACCATGTATCATCTTGCAACACTAGCATCAGGACTTATGAAGACCGGAATAAGAGAAACACACTCATAATCAACTTTTGAATCACTTGTTGCTCTGGCTCTCAGGCCCGTCATGATATAATCTTATGTATAAATTCGGCTTAATGCGGCAAAGGGTCTACGATGTAAGAATTGTGCTGGTGACGTCGAGGCTCCGGCCGAGCTCCCGTGCTCTTTAGTTTTGAGCTCCGCTTGAAATCAAAGTAAACGAATTGGCACTCACTCCAACTTCAACTTGAACAACAACTTCACCTTTTCGCCTTATTTGTTTCTTTGGCATTATAACAATGTGACTGTGGACTCGGACGAACCACTTAATTTCTACTTTATGCCCGACCTCAATCATGCGGGACTCTCCCCCGCGACCATCGAGTCTATCGCTGGTCTCAGTGCCGGTACCGTCGCTACTTTGACGGTGCATCCTCTTGATGTAGTCAAGACTCGCATGCAGAGTAAGTTTCTTTCTTTATTGAGAAGGGCGCAATATCTAACACCTATATTCAGTCTATCGCAGCACAGTTCCAGACTCTGTCCGTCCAACTACTGTCTCTATCCTGCGCGCCTTGACATCAAACCCTCACCCAGTCGCCTCTCTCTACCGTGGCCTGACGCCAAATCTCATCGGAAATGCCTCTAGTTGGGCCTCTTTCTTCTTCTTCAAGTCACGCTTCGAGCACGCTCTTGCTGCGTGGCAAGGTCGTCCCAATGGACGTCCCTCAGCTGGCGACTACTTTGTCGCGAGCGCTCTGGCGGGCGCCTCGACAACAACGCTGACAAATCCCATCTGGGTTCTCAAAGTACGCATGGTTTCCTCTGATCGTGGCTCGCAGGGTGCATATCCTTCCATGCTGGCCGGTGCGCGCTCTATCCTTAAGACCGAGGGTATACGGGGCTTTTACCGTGGCCTGGGCATCTCTCTGGTGGGTGTGTCTCACGGCGCCGTGCAGTTCGCTGTGTACGAGCCCGCCAAACGGTGGTACCATACGCGCCGTCGTGAGAAGTACGGCATCCAAAGGGATCACATGACGACTGAGGCGACAGTCGGGTTGTCTAGTCTGGCCAAGTTTGTCGCCGGTGCGGTCACATATCCGTATCAGGTGCTGAGGAGCAGACTGCAGAACTACCAGGCTGACGAGCGGTTTGGACGGGGTATCAGAGGTGCTGTGGTAAGGATCTGGACAGAAGACGGAGTGAGAGGGTTCTATCGTGGGCTGGTACCAGGCGTGGTGAGAGTGATGCCCGCAACGTGGGTGACGTTCTTGGTGTACGAGAACGTCAAGTACTATCTTCCTCAGTGGGTTTAAGTACTGGGAAGTATCCGGTTTGGCATGGAGTTGATGTTTTGTATTATCACGGCTGTACAACAGACATCGAAGGAATTTAGGCAGTCCAAAACAGAAACATGGTCAATAGAAGCATACGGCCTGAGTCATAAGTCGTCATTATACTACGTGGTACTCCCTCTCCCTATCTACCATCTCTCTCCAACTGATCAACTTCCTCCATGTGCCTTCTTCTTGGCCGCCGCGCTCTCCTCTGCTTCCTTCCGGCGCTCCTCACAGACCTCACATTGATCGGCTGAGAGGTAGATCGTCACAAATTCGAGAACCCTCTCGCACTTCCTTCCCTCTCTCGCTGCCCAGCATTGGCACAGCTGCTCGGTAGCATATACACGTCTCTGACATTGCGTACAGTCATATTTGCGGCACTCCACGATGCACATGTTTATAACGGCTCCCCGTCGATCGCAGAGAATTTATCAAATGTGTTGATTCTCAGATTGCGGTTTTAAAGCTATAGCTTTCGCATCGTTATAGTATATTTATGAAGTTCAACATTCTTCAATCGCCGAAGTTATCTCGGCTTTATAGATGCTGGTGTTGGTGATTCAACCATCTTCATTCAACTCAGTCTTTGTGGCCATCCCGTCTTCATATCCAGACCTCACGAGCCTGAAGTTGATGTTGTGAAACACCGGCCAATGTTGGTTTGGTTGTGCATTACAAACGCTGCAAGATGTTTCACTGCGCTATTCTATCATCTATAGAGTCGTATGCGGTGTCAGAACCATGTGCTCTCGTTGATTCAGGCTTTGAATATTGCTCGTACAAGAATTACGTATGGTGTTATCTTTCTGGAGAAATCCAATCTAATAACTGATGCTTATCATGCCTGTGTACTATGTTGACCATCAGTCAAGCTCTCACTGATAACGGGAAACTTCTATACCATGGTGTGGTTTCGTGTTGCAAACTCATTCTGGCAACACTGACACAGCCCCTATCAAACCACTTCAACAACTATGCAAAGGGGTAAAGGCTCCATGTATGAAGGTTTTTATACTTGTTAGCAACCATAATTAATAGCCTCAGGAACTATTGCTGGGTGTCATGGTGATGCCTTCCAAACCTGTTGTGCACAGGTTACCCTATACCACAACATCGGCATTAGTATCACAGCTTCATGTCGAACTCCAACGCTTCGGACCCAAAGCACCTGTGACTACTCGCAATATATGCCCATTATGCTGATTCACAGTCAGGTTCGTAATCATTCTATAGCCTGTCGTGCCTTATCCTAACTATTGAACTGTGCCTGTCAAACGCCAACGTCAACTCCGTCATAAATACTTAGAAATCAACATCTCGGACTTCAGCTCTCACAGAAATGGTGCAATTTGAGTAGTTCTGCTACCGAGTTCAATTTTCATAATCTTCTTGCATACACCTACCTACCTACTTACGAAATCTCTTCACCGATTCCTCAATTTCCTGACACTGAGTTAAAGTCAGCCCACAAAGAGCCCTGAGTCTTCCCGGACTTGTCCGCAGCCGCTGTCAACCACTTCAAGATCAGCGGACACAGGTGGATGTCCCACGTTCAGTTCAGTAGAAGGAAGCGGACATACGCCCAATTGCCCTTCCCTCATTGACGAAGAACATTCCGTACAAGGAAGCACATCCTCCTCCTTAGTCCCTGGCTTTCCTAGCAGCAAAATCAGTCGATTCATGCAAACGCACGAGGGAAACGCTTCGCCTCAACAGCCGCTCGCTAAGGAAGCAACTTCGTAAGAAGGTACAAATTCCATCTCAAGGCCGGCGGGCATCACAAGTCATCAGTCACAGCTAATCGGTAAGCGTATACGCCGAGTGATACGGCCTGTTTTCCCAACATGGCTCCCTGCGGCTTGGCTTCCACAGTCAAGATCTATATCCGTTTCAGGGATCGATCAAATGCAGGTTCTGCGAAACATATTACCATCATACTCAAATTCCGCTAAGAAACGATGAGAGGTGGTGGGCTGGTTGTTCGAGAGGGGTAGCTCTGAAATGACAAGTGAATCATATCAAAGGTCGAATCCATCAAGCAAGAACCTCCAGGGCAATAAAACAAGTGCACAACTTGATATCATCGCATATCAGCGATAGTTCAGTCATTCTACAAGAACCTGACGGGTAAGCAGCCCGTTTCAACTGCTACGCTCGGGATGTAGAACCATGCAGTCCATACTCAACTTGCCTAAACTCAGTCAGTACTGTCTTGCGAGACTCGAGAGTATCCCTTGATGTTAGTAGACATGAAGGTGATAAGAGAGGTCCACCACGAGCATGGTAAGTTCGCGATTGTGACCTCAAAAACTCCTCTAACTAGGATAACGACCTCAAAGCGGTGTTGCCGATTGTGACAGGTAAAGATTATGGAAGCACTCCATGTTGTGGTGTTTGACAATACTCGTCGTATTGTCCCCATGGTCGAGGAGAGGTGAAGTCGGATGATACAGTAGCACGCCAATCATGCCCCATATCCTGGAATAACTGTCAATCCCAAAACGCAACTGCGATCGCAATAAGGACTCAAACAGGAAGTCAATCCGGTCCATAAGAGGCAGAACTTGCGAATTTACGGGACGAGCCGAAGGGCTGTTGATCGCTTGACCCCCGTATCCCGAATGCTTGGGTTGACAGAACGCTTGCTTCTGTCCCCTGTTATTTCCTGCCCTGCCTCAGATCAGGGCGTACAAAGCCTTGTTTGCTCATATGCTTTAGGATAAACAGACAGCCATCAGCTAGCATGATACGAAGTTGTGTTGTCGTCGGCGAGGGAGACTGCCCAGCTAACATGGTGACAACCTCTCATCCAGCAAGATGGGAGATCATGGCCAGACCAGACCAGGGCACATGAGGAATGAGGTCCAGAGACGCAAACATCAAAACTCGGTGGACTTTGCGAGGGCCATCCACCTCTGGGGTTGCAGAAGGCAGGGGACAATCAGAGATGTGAACACTGTAACCCAGGTTTCGTGGGAAGCGCCCTCTTCTTGATGAAAGCGATGTCACCCTGACACCAGATCAGACCCTGGTTCGATCCACCCGACGTCTCCCACAAGCTCCAATTAGAGCCTCCACAATCGAATCTTGCATGCATAGTATTAATTACTCTTCAGCTGAGATTTTTTGGGAGATATATGACATCTCTCTCTGCTTCTCTTTAGCCACTAATGCCAGCATTGTGATCTCGGGGCCGAAAGAGAAAAAGAAAACCAAGTAAGTTTATGAGCAAGTCTGGTCAAATACGCGATGACCACAAGAGTTAATCAGGCAGGTGTGATCAAACCAGAAAGAGAAAACAAATTTGTTCACGTATAAGGAAGTTATCGTGCGTTGTTGTCTCTGTGTAGCAGGAGATGGGTTCTGCGCACAACCATTTCTGGTTATGGTGGTGAGCAACCCCTTGCGTCCGCGGGGCACAACAAACCCGATGTTGGAAAAGCCTCTTGTCTCGCATCACATCGATGCAGATTAAGGTTGAATTCTCAGACACATCAAATTGAGCATCGGAGTCACAGGGGAGGGGACCGATGCTTTTCGGACACTCCCTTCGGGATTGCGTATGCAGGAGACACTGGGTGCCTTCGGGCAGCTTTTCTCATCGCATCTCACAAAAATATAGCGAGGCCCTGTAGTGTGCCTTGAAAGATTCAAGGTACTGACAAGCGATGGTTTGTTGGTCTGGTTCGTCCGGATATAAAACGACCCGTGAAGATACGGGAAGATGAAATTTCCGAAGACATGATAACCCATTGACTATTGCTGTACAGACGCAACGCCATGTTTCCACACGACCAAGATTCTCTGGTTACCACGAACCCAATTTACCAGGTCATGTGAAATGTTGCCACTGTGTCGCGAGGCTGAGCTTCTTGCCTCATCGCCTTACTTTATCCGCCTTGCCGAACATCATGACTTCGCCATCGTAAAGTGAGGCTTGAAACCGCGATGTGATAAACCTAAACAGTTGGCTCGAGTGAAGTCGATACCGGAGCCCCGGGAATAACGCCAGGATCGAGGAACGGTTGATGTGCACAGGGCGGCGTAAAGCCACCATCTGGAGAGGCGTCATTTGAAGCCAGGGCCAATCCGACTGATTCCATCGTGGATTAGCACACCCTGACTGGTTTGACAAAAAGAGCAAGAATTCATCGCTGAAATGACAAATGATCGAGTTTAACAAAGTGGGCATAGGGTAGTGTCTGGCAAACATGCCGGGTCCCCTAGTTAGAAGTTGGCTTGCTCTAGCAGGATTGGAGGGGCAATGAGAAAAGAGACGAGAAGACATCTCCCTAACGTCATTGGCCTTTGGGCATTTTTACCAAGGCGCTTTAATCAGGACCGGGGAAGTATGCGCTCCGACCGAGCCTCTTGTTTGTATGGCCATGTGTGTAAAGGGCAGGGTCAGGGCTTCTGTTGTTTGATGGGATATGCTTTGCGTCAATTTAGAGACATGTTCGGCGTTGACTTTCGTTGGTTTGATCGATTAACTGATCGATTGATCGTTTGTGTGATGAGCACATGTGATAGGCATATTTACCCCGTCTCTGACTCAAGATCTGACTCGGCGATTCACTTAAAGTGGCTGGATATCGAATTGTCGACTTGTCATTCTTGTTCTGCTTGTTTGGGCATTGCTTGCGATTTTGTGGTGGGCAGTGACCAATGAATTCATGATCGTCGATGAGAGTCATGAGAATTCAATGCGGGGGGCCTGTCGAGTTGCGTCGGCTTTGCTTTGCGTGGGAGGCAGGGGAAGGGATGAGATCTCGCAGAAAGAATGGGGGTTAGTTGAGATCCATGGCATCGATCCTGGGATGACCTCCCCTTGTTTCCAGTTGCCAGTCCTGTCCTGTCAGTTCAGTTCAAACTGAGGCTGAGGCTGCGGCGCGGAGAGGGCGAGAGGTGAGGTTAGGTGTCCACGTACCAGGGTTGTTGCTCTTCAGCTCGCTGTCTAATGCCTAGATAGTCTAGCACTGGATGGGGTCGCAACCTGTAACTTGACCCTTTGTAGGGAGTAATGCTACGCCATTCAGGATGAAATCAGATATATCATCTTTCACCTACATGATGTGGCGCGGCGGGTGTCTGGATCTCCGCTTACACGGGCGACTTCAATGGCCAGCTGATAGGATGAAGAGATGAAGATAATGCAGACGTAATGTTCAGCGCATCAAGCTAGATTGTGGTTGTCGGTAAATGAAATGTCGCGCACCAAAATCCTGCGTCAGTCTCCATCTGTGTGTGTGTTGGTGTCTGGAAGTAAAATGATAGATCTAAACCAAGAGGCCGGGCCACACGATATGTCTGGGTTTTACTTTTAGCCTGTGCTGCTGCAAGATCGATCTTGCCTCTTTTCTTCTCCGACGGTTTGGTTTGCGGCAGCCACAAACAGCACCGACCTGTTCTGTTTCCTTCCCACAGACGCCGCAGGCAGGTAGCTCCCTCTTTGTGCGCCGTGCACCTTCTGGCTCTGGTAGCCCGGAAGGGACGAACCGTTTCCCGTAGCCCGAGTCATGGAAGTGCCTGCCCAGTGCTGCGACGGTTTTAGTGGAGGGTCATCCGTTCCCACAGTTAGTGGCTACAGGGGCTGGGACCCTCTGGACTCCTCTCCCTCCCTCTGCCCTCCAAGCTCCAGGGCAGAAGGAGTCCCCGTTACAACGACTCGTATACCAAGACCCATGTTGCTAATCAAGGTCCGTGTGTCGAAATTTCGCCCAAAAGAGAATACAATAAACCAAGCCCATGACAGGTCCGGGAGTTGGATTTGTCTCCGCGTTAGTTGGTTTTTGTACGCTCAGACTTGTGTCACTATTTATCCGTGGAACTGGAGACCTACCTACTCAACTGCCGCACGTTGATAACTTTGTTGCTTTTTGCTTCTTTCTCACCCTTCTTCTCCATGGTTCATGTCTCGAATCTGCAACACGATTTGATGGCGCAATCTTTGGACAACAACCTTCAAGGTTCACGCAAGTGACATCCAACACATTACTTGCAGCGAATGGTGAAGAACCATCCAATATGAGATAGGCCCGGGAATCCTGAGCCGGTAATACAGGCGAGTCATGCTTCGTCATGGTTCAGTTGATGACTTATGCTTCTACTGTGCCGTGAAATAGAGTTTGAGATGGACAGTTAATGGATGGTTCCTAGTCGAGAATATCCTGGCAGAAGATGGCGAAATGACGTTTCAATGAGAAGATCTCCCGTTTGCATCTGCCGTGTATGTGTTATATGGACACTGGAACGGCTGTGCAACACCACGAGCTGCGTAGGCTTATCCAATCCCCGTGCAGTCCCTTGGAATGGTACTGCTAGCTGAGTCTTTCGTGCAGAAGGCCATGTCCTTGTCATAGTCTTGATCATACATGCGTATTCACTTCAATAGTCCTTGGTAGAGGAGGTGGAAACGCTTTGCTGCGCCGTTGAATTACCGATTTATCGACACGCACAGACTTTACCAACCAACATGTGCGTGTTGAGTTGCTTTGACCGCTTTCTCCGCAATACTACTATGTTGCTCGTGTGCAGACCCAGAAGACAAGTCAAACTCCATACGTAAAGGACATACGCTTCGCGACTATATCCGAATCTAATTGACGGATAAAAAGCAATAGCACGCGCGGGAAGGGAAGTAGTGGGATAACGGCCCCAGATTTAACCGCCCGCTTCTCCTAACCAAGACTTCTCCCGTTGACGCCAAAAGGGTGTAGGCATTCTCAACTCCAAGCTTCATCTCTAACACAGCCAAGGTTGTAGGGCCAGGCCCAACCAGGTTCGCCCACCACGCCGTAGCCAGTTGTGGGATGGGCTTGCGAAGTCAAGACGATCAAACATGACAAGGTTCCAAGGAAACAAAGATCTGCCATCTCGGAAAAGAAAAGAGGATCTTGACGATGATGCGATTGCAAGGACTGAGAATACGGAGCCGGAGCATACAAGACTGCCGTTATAGTTGCAACGACAAGGTATCAGTCTAAAGGCTCGCAAGCTCAACCTCATTGGGGACAAAGCAGCGTTACAACGCGTTGCCCAGGCCTGATACAATGACAGCGTGTGATCTGCTTTGCCGGAAGATCCCCATCCATCCCAGGTCCTACTCTACTCTACTTTATCTACGGAGTAGGTCTTGGAGGCTGACCCAGTACAGTGGGTCATTGGACTGTGTTATAATTATACATTTATGCCTTTTGTGGCGAGGTACCCGCCGTCTGTGAATGGTTGAGCCTGGTCCTGAGGGGTCTGTCTGTAAGGGGCACTTTCTAACGAATGAGGCGGGTGGCCATCTCCAGTCATCTCAGGAATACTACCTCGTAGTAAATGATGACAGAACTCGAGGCACGTTCCAGCCACGACCCGGATTGTGGCAGCGGTCAACTAAATCCTTATGCGATACCAGGTGGAGGAAACGACATGGATCGAGCCTGATTTCAGGTAAGGCGACCATTGAGGGTCCAGGAGGCCTGCTCCTGTGTACAGACACAGCATGTTGATATGAAAGGTAAGGGAAGTTGTTGCAGGCTGTGCCCAGTCCTACACAGCTCGGCGCATCAAGAGTCAACGTCAACATAGGTACTGATATGGTTTATCTATCGAATATGCTCTCGGCTAGTCAACACTATCAGAGCCGAACCAAGCGGCTATCGAGCCGGCTACCCTGGTCGAGGCTAACACGTCAATTATCCCTCCATCCTGCTCTTGTATCGCGACAACTGACTCCCTTGCTTCCCGCATCATCGCACCTTATCCTGTAACGGATTCATCTGTCTCCGGGACCATCGTCATGGTGGGGATGCAGGCCGGATGCTCAGCATTCCAGCCACGTCCTGCAAGGTACGACTGTAACCTCTGAGCCCGAACCACCCCCGAAGGCTTTCGGGTGACAAGCACGAACCGACCATTCAAGGCCCGCTTCATCGCCTACCTAGCCAATCACCAAACGCTGGCATTGACGCGGCACCTATATTGGAAATTTCGGCCAAGGATCTAGAATGCAAGAAATGTGACATATCAACTGAATCCAGCTGCTCGGACTGGGCCGGGCAGGGATTGTAGCACCCTGAGCTACACAAGTAGTGCTGTGAGGTACTTGTGCGATATGCTCATCTATGAGTGAATGTCAGCGACGCCCATGTGATGTCCATAACCAGGGACAGTGACTGATCGCATTGAGGCTTTACTATCATGCTAGTGCAAGAAAAACGGCCCCCAGCTGCTGCAATTCACGTGTTGAATGATACACAACAGCAGGCACTGGAATTGGTGTGCCAGACCAACGGCTACAACGTCCAGGGTCATTGACAGGCCCTACAGCCTTAGCAGATACCCTAATTTGATCGATTATCCCCTAGGCTGAGTCCGCCTGACCCGCCCCGTTCCCCCGCGCCCCCGGGTTAATGTTGGGTTTCCAACCATTGCCAATCTCAGTAACCCGTAGCTTTACAGCTTCAGTCACAAACACCACTAAAAGCGCCATAACATCATTAGCTCGAGAAATCAGGAAGGGGAAACAATACGGTGCTGGTTTCTACTACCGGGTTATCTTCAGGCCATTACAAGACCCTCGGCCTTGACGATAGTGATGCAAGATTACGCTTTCGAGAACATGGCCAAGTATGATTTCGCTGCTCTGATGCACGGCATAAGACCCGTATGCATCAGTATACGCAAAGCTGGTGACGCACCTGAGTCTGGTCAGGGTCAGGCTGGCGATCGGCGCGGTAAATCATTGCCAGACAGGGGCCCCTGTTAGCCAAACCCGACACTGCGGTGGAGAGGGCGTTAGTCCGAGAGAAAGGTCCCGCTTCCAGATTCTTTACTAGATTGACGCCTTCACGTGGTCTGAACTGAGCCAGCCTGCGGCAGTCCCCGACGGGCGGTAGAAACTAAGACCTAAGACTGAGCCGCTGTCCCGCTGTCAAGGGTCCGCGCGCAAAGAGTAAACTTCGGAACCGAAAAACGCTGTCTGTACTTGCTATGCTCCCTGCTGTTTTACAGAGAGAACTAGCATAATGCACTGCATATCGATTGCTTTTACCAGCATACGCCGGGAGCTGCTAAAAATCCATGTATGACCAGAGAGTTTCGCATGGGATTGGAGCTTCCGCACGTGCTCCGATCCTCTTGTTTTCCAGCGCCGAAAAGTTCGGACCATCATGCTTGGTAGAGCCCGAAAACTTGCTGGCCTGCTCTTCCCTACATCTCATAGTACAATGCCCACCGCGTGGAATCCCGAATCGATGTGGGGAGAATGCACTGAACATCTGTTGGCTGAACTCTCCGTCACCGCTTACTTTTGGGGCAAATATGTTTTGCCTGATCCAGAGGCACACACTACAGAAAGCAATTGCGGCGTATACTGTTGAATGAAGAGAGGAAGATAATAGCTGGAACTCTTTACCATTTGCGCTCCCGCTCTTTATTGGCCCAAGACACTGCTGTCGCCACCCTTGTTGCGTTTCTGATGCGATTTCGGTTCTTAATGGACATGTGTCCAGTCATAGTGGACTTTCCTCCCCTTGTCAACAGTTTGGCCAGCTTCCACACCATTGCCATTGCCATCGCCATCGCCATCAATCTTCGAATAAATGATCGTTGATTTGTCCCAGGCTTCTTCTTAGAATCCAGGCATCTGACATGTCTGTTTCTTGTCTTCTGTCATAGGCAAGATAGATGCGGTAGTCTGAGTTAAACCTCAAACGGCCACCAGGACGAAGGGACGAACAAGGAGTTTCTTGCGAGTCCCTTGCCAACAGCCATACGTTCATGCTCCTCCCCCGGTCTTTTACATGCGATTTGTCCCGGATTCCTCTTGGACACTATAAAAAGTCCGTCTCACAACCTGCTAGACCCGGTGTTTGGATCTTGAAGATTCGGTTAAAATCAGGATGGATCATAGTCATTTCCATGCAGTATCAAGTAGAAGAGCGAGAGCAGACGCGGGGTTGCCGAAGGACCACAAATGAAACAAACACTTAAAAAGAAATATGAGGGCGTAGAATATTCTTGGTGTGAGTTGGTGTCCAGCAATTGCTGTGTAGTTGACATCTGATGAAGGTTAACGGTCAACCCAGATGCGCAAGGCTAGTGTGAGGCTCGGTCGTCAAAGTGAACAAGGGGAGGAGGCTACAAGAATACGTGTAAGTCTCACCAGTTATCTGGTGGAGGCTGCAGGCTTATTTGTTGTATCCTACAAGTTTCATGTAGTGTGGGTGTGCCTGGCTCTTGGCAACAAGGGTCTTCCAAGGGACCGTGATCCGGAAAGGGAACGTTGGGATGAGAGTGATTTCCGAATGGTCCAAGCTCTGCTTGAAATTAGTGAACATTGATGTGATGACATGAGAAACAGTTCAACTTGTCACTTCAAAAATTCTGGTACGCATAAATTGCAAATGATAACCCCGTCTTAAACTCGAGCTTTTGCGCCCTATCGAAAGCCCAATTGTTGGCAGGGCCTGTATTGATGGTGAAGTCATTTTCTGCAATGAAACTGAGAGTCCCGCTTTCTCAGTCCTGGATAGTCAGGGCTGACTGAGGCATTGCCGTTCTTGTCATCATATCTTCAGCCCTCGCCTGGGATCGTTACCATACCCACAAGCTCCATCACCGGTCACATCCATGGTGTTGACCTCATCTGGAATATCGAGACACGCCATCAGCTGTGCCTTCCACCTGCCTCGTATTTGTCGGCTAAACCGGCCTCTGAGAATCTCACAGAGCTTCATCAGTTCTCTGACTCTGGAACGCTGAAACAGATTACAGGTGCGTGGGGTTCGTATGATTTGGAGATTGATCACTCACCGTCATGATAACGGGGATAGGATGGCGTCGGCAATATCTAGGGGAAATGAATCCCGGTCGGGTTGGGCGCCGGCCAGTCTTTCGAAGGACGGCTACCGTCCCCATTGCCGGCTCCATCGTCCCCGGAACTGCCCTACACTGAAGTCTATAGAGACCCCTGGAAACTTGAACCCTTGTCTAGCACTCAGCCTTTTGTGTTCCATTTTGCTTGCATTTCGCAAGTTGGTACTCGAAACAGTTGTCAGTCGCGAGAAAGGAAGACCCTCAATGTCTATCAGGGTCTATCAACACTGCCGGAGCGAAGTTGATCGAGGTTGAAGAAAGCCTATGAGCTACAAGTTTCGAGGATCCGAGATCATCTACCTCATATGAAACGGACAATCAGCAAGAGGGTCTTGCATATTTCCAGAGTCTGTAGCCAGGGGTTATTCGCACCCAATGACAATCCTGAAAGTGAAGCTCATGGCCACGCTGTTTCTCAGTGACAAAATTCAAATTAGACCTAGCAAAATGTGATAAGCAGGGACAAGCCGTCGAGAAGTTGCCAGCAAATGTGTTTTCGTCTCAAGTTGTTGCTCAGGGACGTGGGTACTTGCCAAGGCTGGACATCAAAAACCCAGAAGGTCTGTGCATCTGGCGCAATATGAATAGTAGCGATCTGATAGGTCGACCAGCTGTTGAGACGACTTGCTAAGAGATTCGCGGCAGTCAGAGTAATGGCCTAAGCGACACGGTCCCCGCTGTATGGTGCACTCAGGCTCGGGTGTTGTTCCTGACTCCTTACCATTCTCTCGTAAAACATCCTTGCTTGAATCGTTTCAAGACTTCATCTTCTCAAGCTTCCCCGGATGTGGCAATTGCAATTTTTGTCGTGTTTCTTGAATTAATCCCGTGAGCCTTACGCGCACTGAGACCTATTTGATCCATGTGTCGCCTTTTGTGGCTGGGCAGATCAAGATGAAGTGAGGCGGCAAGTTGCAGATCGAAAACATGTCTGCTTCAGCAGGATGTCGATTGCCCATCTCAAGAACCGCAATCCAGATCGGGTCAACCATCGCTTGGGGCTTCTTGGCTGCAGGGTCGGCTGAAGAATCATCACACATGACCAAGATAAGTACCATGTCCCACCGTTTCTGACAGATCGATTTGGAAGTTTGTGAGGTTTTAGGTTGTGAAGTTGGCTTGGTAGCAAAACCATGGTCACTGGGTCGCAGTGGACATGAGGGCATCCACCGGGGACCTAGTGCCTCACTCACCGTAAAGTACCAAGAATAAAGTGCTCATTCTGGATATTTTTGAGAACGGGTCAATCGTGGGCTCACCTGGTTTCTTCCCCTGCACTATTCTTTCGAGGGATTCTGCATCTTCCAGAGGCAACAAAATCGAGATTATGATGCAGCAAGATCCAGGACCACCAATGGCCAATTTGGAAACTTGCTCTGAGATGACATATCATTTTCCCATTTCATGACTTGACGGAGTACAGAGGGTGGCTTTATCCCGAAATAGATTCCGTCCCCACACCCCTTCACTTGGTCTAAGCATAACAGGGGTTTTATTTAGGTGCCCGTTCATGTTTTCTCACTCATTGTCGGCCGAGAAAACAACACCGTTCCGTGAGGGGGTCACCGTTATTATGAGTTGCAACGGATAGTGGATATCCGTTTTAGAGACTGTCAGGACTTCCTCATGGCTCTGTGATTATACCGTTTAAGACACCATGACCAGGGTTAACAAGATCCCAGGGGTATTAGGTATTGTTCATGTTATTGCCTTTTGATGCCTTACTGCGACGTAGTCATAGCGCAAATGAAAAGGCTCTGGGGCAAGAGGGCACGGTACTTGCCTGGCAAATGTGTAGTTTGCGAGACCAGAGTTCACGTGGTGGAGCAATGTAATAGCTATCACGTTTGTGAAGTTTGCCTGTTAAGTCTGTTGGCCAGTTGCGCAACAGGTGAACGCTGTGAGCCACCCGAACCAACGTATCAGGATCGAAGTTCGAGGTGTTTTGTGCATGGTGCCACAGCACGCCGACATTTGTTTGCTCTGCAGGGTCCTGGATCTGTCCCGCCCGCTGATTAGTTATAGTTTAGCTGAGAGGTGGGATGGTGAACGGACTGGTGCCAGGCATATTAAGCTTACGCTGACGGAAGCAAATTTCTTTTCGAACTGGGTTCGAGAAATAGACTTAGTTGGCTTGATTTGGATATCAAGACGGCTCGTATTGTAGGTAGATTATGAGAAATTTGTTCTTCAGCGATATTGGCTCGACCAACAATGCGCATGTACAGTAGCATTCAGAGCATTGGTGTAGTCATGGAGGGTTATAAAATCTCTGGTACTGCGCGTTGCAGACGTAGAACCTAGTGGGCAGCGTTATGCGCGTGTTAATGAGCTTTCTCGATTGGCTCGCATCCAAGCAACGTGATCCCAAATGTATGATTGAACGTGAGGAAGAGGCATAATCCCAGTTTGTGGGCTATGAATAATCACGAAAGCCCTGGTTGTGTGGTTTCTCAGCTCTAAGTGAGCTGTGGAGCTGAGCTGAGCTGAGGCTACCTAGACGTTGAGATGACGCATCTCTACCCTTGCCGACCTGAAAGAGGCATTCGCACAACAACTGGTCCGACGAGAGCGTTTGGCACTAGATACTACCGTGACTACCTATGTTCATCATGGATAACAGTGAGTGGTGTGCTATGCACGTCCCGTAGGTTCATATGTGCGCACAAAGCTCCGGATATTGGCCGGCAATGGGAGAATTGCTGCACAGTCTGTGAGTGGCTCTGTGCTTGATATCAACTTTAGATAATGCTAGATAATGTTAGTACGACTATGTATCATCTTGACCAACGACGACACACATCATTGCGCTGGTGTAAAAAACCGCATGAACGTATTCTCTATTGAGCATGCTCAGTAGTAGGTAGTGACGATTTCGTAATAGGTAGTTCCATAGGGCACTTAATTGCCTGCCGCCGCCGGAACCCGAGAATCTCCTTGTCGTTGTCGATGCCTGAAGCGGCTACGTTATTGAAAGTAAAGAGGAACGAGAAAAGAGATATCAACCCAGATCACAGAACCTATCGACATTAGGTGCCTGCCAATTACGCTTACTTGATACTTCCTTCCCTTTGTAGGGCCAAACCCCACTCAACTCTCGATTGAACTCGATTGCAGGAAAAGGAAGGAAACAACAAATCGCCAGACACCTTTTAGGGTAGAGGAAGTGCGCTGGATACTCTATCGACTGAACCGTTTTGAACGGAAGGTCTGCTGCCCAGACTTGCAGTTACTCACTTATCTCAACTACTCACTATCACTCCCCGTTTGGACTCGATTGTCTTACAACACATCCTAGACTCAGCCTCTGATATGCATTTTAACGTAGCGGAACCAACGCTTGACCGTTATGTTCGCAGCCATCCCCTGGAACAGTCACCAGCCACTGTGTGTATAGAGCCTTTGCGATGGCATGAACAGGCGACGCCTCATGACGAAGGTAAATCGGTCCCATGACGATTCGCCATAGATAGCTAATTATGCAGCGTATGTACCAGCATAACGCAAGGGATTAGATGTTTGCTTGCCTTGTTGGAAGCCAAGACAGCGAGATGTCCTCGTGTCTTCTCCTTGCCCGGAACAACTCCGTACAGCATGACATTGTATACATGCCTATCCTGACTTGAGCACAACAGAGGAGAAATTGCAAAACGGTCCAGGACTTTTTGACGCAAAATGACATGATTACTGGGCCCTCACTACGAAACCAGCAGGGCTTCGGGAAGAGCAGCCACGTTAAACGTCCGGAAGGAAATCAAAGCTCAAGAACACGGAGCCGTTGAGCGGATCCTATGTCTAAATTTGTGGCGGCGACAAGTTCCGAATTGTTACGGCCTCTAGTTGCTAAGACTACTAGCAGCCGAGTTAGACTGTGTTCCTTGATGAAGCGAACCACACGGATATTAGTAAGTGATATCTTTAAAACGGCAGGGCAAGATAACACGAACTGAATACGCAAGAGAGTAGCCCACACCTTCAGGCCACAACTCTCCATGCTCAGAGTCGAGCTTCAAATCTCAATGCCAGCAACCAGCGTTCAGCGATGCTAACAATCGGCATCGAGCGGCCAGAAACTGCGCTGAAGCTCAAGCCCAACGCCGGGGCGTCCGGGCTGTACCAGGTCCTGATGAGAGGATGAAAATTTCGAGATTATGCTCTAGGGTCAGGGATGGCCCTTGAAGCTCTTTCACTCATGGCTGTCCTGAAATACACGCCCTCACGCCCCTCCACCCCTTGTCCGAGCTCAAGCTTCCCCCCAGCAGCGGCGTCCTTTTTAGCGTACTAAGACCCTTGTCAAGATCCCGCATCTCAATGCCACACCCACGTCTCTAAACTCAACTTCAATCTTTCAAGATGAGAAGAAGGCATATCTCTACAGACGGTCACGGCAAGCCTGGTGATCGCGTCCTTAGTCTAGAAATCATATTGAAGAGCAATTGATTTTGGTGTCAGCTCAACATCCAGAACTACAACGGGCAGTATCGATCTTTAATTCCCTTCCGCATATTTGGTAGCCACTCAAATCGGCATGATCAACTGAGATCGATCAAGCATTGAGAAAAGAGAGAGATCAACTCAACTCCCTCTTGAGAAAATTTCCGGGATGAGTTTCCCCCTGCCGAAGCCTACGCCCAATGTCTCAACTGAGGTTATAAGGTCGTCAGAATCAATATCAAAAAGATCGAGCAACTTCTTGCGCTTCGGTCGAGACAGGCGACAGGGGAGCTAGACATGGGTGAACTTGTCCATTTCCTCAAGCCAAGGATTCTATGCGACAACCCTCACCCCCCTCGTTTGATCATCTTTTATCAACTCAAAAACTCCATCTTAACTCTGGCCTGGCTGAACCCTGTCCAGATCTACTTCCTATCACCC
>JAAGWP010000206.1:0-34232 GCA_013266165.1 Fusarium graminum
GGCGAAGAGAGCACGAAGAGGCCGGTTAGGTAGAAAGGATGCAGATCGACTCCAAACCCTGGAGGTCAACGCAGCTCAACGTGCTAAAGAACTCGCTGCCAAGGAAGCGACCACTGCTGAAGCAGTCGAGGAAGAGCCCGAGGCTGAGGCTGAGGAGGAGGAGGAGGAGGCTGAGGATGAGGAAGAGCTCGCAGAAGTCGCCAACGCTGAGGGAGCTGCTGTTGAAGCTGACGAAGAGGAGCCTCAAGCCGCCCCTGAAGAATCGCCAAGAGAGGTCGAACCAGAACCGCCCGAAGAAGATGAAATCGTCGAAGTCATCGACCTTTCACCAAAGAAAGAGAGAAGGAGTAGGAAGAGCAAATCCCGTCGTGATGCTCCTCTACCACCACCGGTTCCTGATCCTCCACTGACCCCTCCTCCTGAACCAAAGCACTCTCGAAGAGATCGACCCAAACTCGCGCGCGAAGGAACTTCCTGGGGTAAATGGGGCGCGACGCCGCGCGAGGAAAGAGATGAGATGTCTCAGGAGAAGTCTGGCAGATATAGACGACGTGAAGAAAAGACGTCATCCAAGGGCTCTTCATCAGACAAGACTGAGAAGACTCCTTCACGCTCCCGAGGTACTGGCATGTTCAACAAACCCCCAGTTACTCGCTCAACTTCTACTCGCGAGAAAAGAGATGCTGGCGGCAGTAAACGCCGTTATTCTGCTAATGGTCGTGGGCTGGTATCACCACCTCCCGAAGAGTTGCTCATGGGCGAGGAAGAACCAAGCAGCCGTCGCAAGTCGCGCAAAACTCGATTACATGAGGATGGAGATGCCATGATGTCGGGTGCTGCTCCTATGCCTGAAAGGCATGAGCATCGTCGTTCACACAAGCCGCGATCGCGTGAAGATGACGATCTTGTCATGGTTGATCCTGACCTGGCGACTGATAGACACGAGCGCCGTCGCTCTCATAAACCACGATCTCGTGAAGATGAGGAGGTTGTCATGGGCGATGATTTTATTTCGCCTGACCCACGTGAACAACGACGGCGAGCCAGGAGATCCCGGGACGAGGAACCGGTCATGGTCGCCCCTGATATTCCTTTCGATGCGCCTCTTCCACGAGGCTCTAAAAAAGCTTCGGGGTTTGCTGGTCTCTTCAGTGGCCTAAGAACACCCAAGACCGAGCGGCCTGATCCCCTTCGGCGTCGTAGCACATACGCGACAACCGATGACGAAGCCCTGCGTAATACAAAGATGGNNGTTGGTGGCGATCCTGAAGAAGATGTACGCAGGGCTCGAGACGAAGCGCGCCGTGAGCGACGAAGGCAACGTGGCGAGGAAGAGGCCGGCACTCAAAGACAAGACAAGGAGGCGCGCCGGGCTGAACGCCGAGCTGCTCGACATCACGATGCGGAGCGACAAGCAGAGGAGGAGCAACGGGCGCGTGAAGACAAGGAGGCTCAAAGAGCGGAGCGCAGACGCTTGCGTAGAGAACAGGAGGCCGTGGCTCAAGAGGAAGAAGAGGCTCGCCGAGCCGCGAAGCGTGATCGTCGACGGCCCCGACAAGCCGATGCTCCAGAGGACCGCCGTCATCGTGAAGCCAGGAGGGCCGCTCGAGTTGCGGAAGAAGAAGAAGGGTATCCGCGAAGACCTCGCCGACGTGAAGAGAATGACCAGGTTCCGGCTTGGCCACATTCTGGAACGTCGTCCTGGGTCAAGGAACACTTGGATGCACCACCTCCTCCAGGCAATGGCGAGGCAGCTGACGCAAATGATGGACAAACCGAGGACGATATGGCACGACGGGAAGCTCGTCGAGCTTCACACAGATCTAAGCACGGAGACGAAGGAGTAGATGAAGCTGAAGATCGGCGACGGCGACGAGCCAGGCGAGAAGAACGCGAACGTGGCGGCCGCGACAAAGACCGCCATAGAGATAGGCGTTCAGAGGGGAGCGACGAGCGACATCATAGTCGTCGAACATCAAATGGTATCGATGCTTCAGCAACCCCCCGTACGAGTTGGTGGAAGAAGATTAAAGGATAAGCGACAAACGGTGGACGAAGAAACAAACAAACAAACGAACGATGCATGAGAGTCATTTCTAGCGAGCGTGTTTCAACTGCTACTATTTTGAATGGTTTTGTCAATATGACATGACATGACTGCCATGACCATCAGCATGGTCAGTCGGTGTTTGGGTTTGGCGTGACATTATCAACGGTAACGGCACATTGGGATGGAGTATATTGGAGATTGATGTTCCAGCATTTGGTATTTGAATCTTGATCTTTGATCTGGATATGGATGTGAAGTATGAGTGTACTTGTGTATGTGCTATGCGTTAGACTGTTATCTATCTATTTGTTGGGTGGTTCAATAGAGGTGTTGTATGACATGTATACCCTGGAAACAGAGAGGAAGGGCGGAGGAGATGGGGACAGCTTGTTATTCATAGTCAATGGATTTGTTAGCTCATCAATTTCGTCACATCTTACGAGATACTCGGCCATTTACTTGTACACAGTAATATCCATATCGAGTAACTAATCCCTCAACGTCCTAACAAAGTTGGCACGACTTGAAATGCACCCACGGACTACTCTGACCAGTCTAATGTTTAAATACAGTAGCCATTCTACGGTAGCATTAATCCTACCTGTAGATGCCAAGTGTTATTAGCCTGTGTCATCCATGTCTCCCTGCAATGGAGCATTCTCCCCAGTCCGCAGCTGTCTCACCTAGCTCCACTTACCCACTAACACCCAACACTCAGGTACTGTACATGCATGCCACTTCTACGCTGACAACACCTCAACCTTGAACAAACACTTCCCTTCAACCATCTACCTCGCAACTACCTCAGGCACGGCTTCTCCGCTGCAATCGCTTCCGCACACCGCGCTTGCTTCTCCGCAGCCGATGAGGTGACTATTAGCGACTACGTCAATCTGTTGACGAGCGACGAGCTGTAACCCAACAAATCGGCCCTCATCACCATGACTACGCCAGGCAAAGGGTCGCGATGGGGAGCCTTCCTCTCTTCGGCTTTCGAGGGCGTCGAGAATCGCCTTGATAACTTGCTGGACGAAGAGCAACAGGCTGCACAAGGACAACAAAAATACGAACAGCAGCAGGGAATGAAGCTCACGCCTGCACCTTCACCTTCACCGTCGCCCTCACCGAGTCCCAAACCTGTCACTCCCGGTACGTCGCTTCTCCCTAAGAGCAAAATCGTCGCTTACTGACTCGACTCATTCTTGCAGCCGTGGCCCCAAAACCGAATCGCGCTAATGACCGTCTACAAGCCAGGCTGGCCAAAGCTATAGCTTCACGAACCGCACAATCCTCTCCTCGCAGCTCTATTGATACAGCCCGTGGTTCCGTAGACAAAGAACGCCCTACAAGCACCGAGCCTGTCGTCACGAGACAAAGCATCGACGTAGCAGAGCCTGAGGTACCAGCTGAGGTGTCAACTTCCGTAGTGGAACCGTTGTTTGCGCCTATAGAAGAACAGCCGAAGCAATCTGAAGCAGTCGAAATCAAAGAACAAAACGACCAAGATATTCACCATCATATACCTACGCCAATCATCGTTGAGCCGCCCCCAGATTTCATAACCGAAGAGGCTCCAACACAAGAGGCCGCAGACAAATTTGACACTCAACCGAAGCCTCTAAATGATGAAATAGACCTCAGCAAACCTACGGAGACACAACAAACTTCGCACGTCTCAGCCGAGTCACAGATAAAGGATCAGGATATCAGTCAAGCTGACAAAGCTAGACTAGAAGAAGTTCAAGAATATATTGAGCAGATTGATTCACTACAGTCTAAACTACAGTTTCTTTCTAGAAATGCTGCGGAAGCAGCTAAACAGGCGGCAAAATCGGCCGACCCAGGCAGTGTAGACAGAAAGCTAGCTGAAAAGGATAAAAAGATTGCTCTTTTGATGGAGGAAGGACAGAAGCTTTCCAGTTCAGAGCAGAAATTTCGAACTGCTATACGCAAACTCCGTTCGCAAATCGCGGACAACGAGAGGCAGGCCAGCGAGCTCAAAAAGGACAAAGAGAAGGCCGTCGCCGAGGCGGAGACGCTACGTAGTCGAATCAACAGCAAAGAAGGGCAAGAAAAGAGAAATGAGGAGGTCCGAAAAGCAAGCGCCGTACTCCAGAAGGAGATCGATGCGCTCAAGAAGGAGAGGACAGCCAAAGACGAAGCATATCGACGAGTGGAGCAAGAATCCAAAACCAAGGTCGAACAAGCACAGGCTGCACACACCGACGCTATAAAAAAGGCTTTGGAAATGGAAAAGAAGCGGCAGAAAGAGCTCGATAACACTATCGCAGCGTTAAGATCAGAAAAGGAGGTATTGGTCGAGAAGCTACGACTCGCTGAGATAGATTGGCAAGAGAAACTAGATCGTGCCGTGGAACGCGGTCGAAATGTTGAGGAAGAGTTAAAGCTAGAGCTCAGAGCCGCAGAGGGCAAACTCGAGGCAATGCGGGTGGCGGCTGAAGAGGCTTCTGCAGGATCAGGAGGCGACATCAAGTTGATACGACATATCGAGACCCTCCAATCGCAGTATGCCTCGGCGAGCGAGAACTGGCAAGGTATCGAGACCTCACTCCTGACAAAGGCGGCCAACCTTGAAAAGGAGAGAGACGAAGCACAACGACGAGAGTCAGAGATGCGGAAGAAGGCCCGTGACTCGGTGAGTCAGACATGCCACTCACTCATTTGAAATACTACTGCTAACACCCCCTTAGGCTAGTCGCTGCAAGCGTCTCGAAGACGAACTGCAGGATGTTAGTCCAGCTCTCACCATTGCTCAAAATGAGCTTGAGGCTTGTCGCGAGGAACTTGCTACTCTCAGAACACAGCTGAAGAGTACCGAGACAGCACTCGAACAGGCGCGCAATGACATTGAGAAACAACAGCGTGTAGCAGCAAGAGAAGGCTCTGCCGAGGCTGAGCGGAGGCAATGGGCGGATGATGTTGCTAACGGTACGCCCAAGTCTCAAAGCAGGCCAGATTCTCCGTTGCTCTCTGTCAGTCGGACCTTTAGCTCGGACTTTATCGGCCTTCCCGTACCTGGGAGGCAACCACGCCGAGTGCCTACACCGGGAAGCCAGACCGACAGTGCAGGCGATGGCTTTTTCTTTGGCCGAAGAATGTCAAGCCAACCTCCTCGCCCAAGTGTCTTGTCTACAACAGGGCCTATGATGCCTCCGCCAACCCCTTTCTCGCCTTTTGAACCGCCCAGCGAGTCACCCCGAGCTGCATCACCTCCGCCAGATCGCGACGATGGTCTGGATGATGGCGATCCTTCATCTCCTCGCAACATGGCCCAAGATATGGTCTCAGTGTCGACAGTTGGAGCTGGTCCTTCTGTGCAGCTCGTTGAGCGAATGAGCGCAGCAATCCGAAGATTAGAAGCTGAGAAAGTAGCTGCCAAAGAAGAGATGATTCGCATATGCAGCCAGCGAGACGAGGCACGGTCAGACATTGTGAACCTCATGACCAAGTTAGAGACCCAGAAGGGCGCTACAGCGCGTGTGACACAGTTGGAAGAAGAGGTGGATAGCATCAACTCGCGGTACCAGACTACACTAGAGATGTTGGGTGAGAAGAGCGAGCTTGTCGAGGAGTTGAAGGCCGACGTTCAGGACGTCAAGGACATGTACCGCGAGCTGGTGGAGCGGACAGTGATGAAATAAAGAGAAAACGGATTTCTGCTTCTGTTTCTTATCACGTAGTTTGGACGTAAAGATGGTTGTAATGTCTTACTCGGCATTTTGACATATATTCCCTAGCTACCCGGACAGTTCGATACCTTCCCGCTCAGCACCCTGTAGAATATATCGTCGTACCTGTTGGCATAGAGTTAGATAGGGAGAACTCGGTGTGAAACGGGAAAGGGTGGAATAAGCAAGGATTTTGTGCTGATTGGGTTTCGAGTTAAACTGACTTCCTTGTCTGGTGCAAGATCTAGGGCTAGCTCATTTGCGTTGGTCTTGAGAGTAAAGTCCGCGCCTTCTTTAAGGAGGGCGACGGCAGTGTCTCCTTAGAGTGAGTGTGGTAAGTAGTGGCTCTGATATGGGTGGCAAAAGGGGGTTTCTGCTTACCATGGCCCTCTGCAATGGCATGATGCAGGGGAGTGTAACCCTCAAAGTCGGCAGGGTTTAGCGGACTCTTGTTTTTGAGAAGGAGAGTCACCATGGGCGCAGACCCAACAGCGGCTGCGCGATGGATGGGATACTGGCCTCTGCAGTCGCGAAAGCGCGTGGATGCACCATTGTCGACAAGGATGCGGGCGATGTCGAGGTTCTTTTTGGAGGCAACAAAGTGAAGGGCAGTCTTGATATTTAGATTAAAATATCAACATAAAAGCTCATAGGGGAACACACCTGCCCAGCAGAATCTGTTAGGTATAGTTAGAATATAAAACGCGTGATGCACGCTGGAGCCTTACTTTTGAGATTTATATCGGCGTCTTTGGAGATGATGAGCCTGAGAACAGCTTCGCTATCGGGAACACTAGCTGAGATCATGAGAGGGGACCATCCACTTTCATCCTATGCCGGATCAGCTCTGACATATAAACATATCATGAGATGTTGCTACCAACCTGAATATCTGCATCAAAACTGCGTTGGTTGGCCAGTAGCTGAGCGATATCAAAATTGTTTGAGGAGGCCGCCCAATGAATAGGGTAACGGCCATCATTGTCCTTGCGTTGCGATAGTTTTGGGTCTGACTGTTCGAACAATGAATACTTGTTCTGGATAGTATTTATAGAGAACTGAGCTCTCACCTTGAGTAATCCTTCAGCTGCAGTTACTATTATCACTTGTTAGTGGTGATCCCAGTTAACAGTAGGGATCTCACCCCGCCCCTCACGAGCAGCTGTATGAAGAGGAAACTTGTCTTCCTTGTCCATTTTTGCGGCGAAGAACAAGAATATATGACTGTTCAAGAGTAGGAAGAAAACAAAAATGGCGGAGATGATGTTTACGTGAATGCGTCAAAGTGCAGGTTGTAACTGACCTTACGTAGGCTGCTCTCTATCTGTAAGAACTGCAGGTAAGTAGGTGCAGCTATAGCTGTTAGCCACATCCATGTGGCGCCCAGCGACCTGCGCCACACGCGGCTGCTCAGCCTTTACACGCTTCGAGTCGCAACTTTTGAGATCTTTCAGACTTCATCAACTTTTCCAGCGACCATTCAGTTTCTTAATTTTTGGTCGCAAACCCACCACACAATCGCAATGGAAACGCCAGAAGTCCCCCAAGATGCTCTTCAGCTCAGCGCTCTCGCCGCGCAGAATGCAACCGTCTCGAGAACACTATACACACACACAGCCCTCGAGCAGTCCACCACCAAGCGCCAGAAGCTGGACGACGCGTCCGAGGATCCTATTATGAAGAGACGCTTCCGCAACGAATACGCCGATGTAGAGACACTGCCACCGTCAATTACCGCGAAACTCCCGTCCAAACAGCCTGGAAAGAGAGTTGTAAAAGCGGGTGGGCCTGCTCGACCAGCCATGAAGCTTCTAGAGGGCGCTCCTGGCTCAGGCAAGGCTACTGGATCGACGGCTAGGAGTGAGAGCACACCGCAGAACATGAGTCTCACTATGAGAGGGGCGCAGGCTATGCAGCAGCCGAAACCCGAATGGCACGCGCCGTGGAAGCTGATGAGAGTTATATCGGGGCATCTGGGTTGGGTACGCAGTCTGGCTGTCGAGCCTGGCAACAAATGGTTTGCCAGCGGTGCTGGTGATCGGACTATCAAGATTTGGGATCTGGCGACCGGTTCTCTGAAGTTGACACTCACAGGACACATCAGTACTGTGCGCGGCCTTGCAGTGTCTCCCCGTCATCCATACCTCTTTTCTTGCGGTGAAGATAAGATGGTCAAGTGCTGGGATCTCGAGACAAACAAGGTTATTCGTCATTACCACGGGCATTTGAGCGGTGTTTACACCCTAGCCCTGCACCCCACACTTGATGTTCTCGTCACTGGTGGTCGTGACGGCGTTGCCCGTGTATGGGATATGCGAACCAGGAGCAACATCCACGTCCTCTCAGGCCATACCCAAACCGTGTCCGATCTGGTTTGCCAAGAAGGCGACCCTCAAGTCATCACCGGATCCTTGGACTCCACTGTAAGACTTTGGGACCTCGCAGCTGGTAAGACAATGGGTGTGCTTACTCACCACAAGAAGGGTGTTCGAGCCCTTGCAACCCATCCTTCGGAGTTTACGTTTGCCAGTGGTAGTACGGGGAGTGTCAAGCAGTGGAAATGCCCTGAGGGCGCTTTCATGCAGAACTTTGAGGGTCATAATTCTATCATCAACACCATGAGTGTAAACGAGCAGAATGTCTTCTTCACAGGAGGTAAGTGACATAACATATGCAAGACATTGACGCGATAGGTTGGCTGATGTTTATTCAAGGCGACAATGGTTCCATGAGCTTCTGGGATTGGAAATCTGGCCATCGGTTCCAGTCTCTCGATACTACAGCCCAACCTGGTTCTCTAGATGCCGAGGCTGGAATTATGAGTTCAACCTTTGATCGCTCTGGTCTGCGTCTGATCTGTGGTGAAGCCGATAAAACAAGTACGTAATCCGCTAACCACATCTTATTATTCGATTTTCCTAACAAATTCACAGTCAAGATCTGGAAACAAGACGAGACAGCAACAGAGGAGTCACATCCTTTAGAATGGAAGCCAAACCTGGCCCGGCGGAAATTTTAAGGCGATAAGATACGGTAATTTTTCTTTTTTATTCATAATAAATTGTCGTGGGACGGATGCTCTTCTTTTTTACTCTGTATTACATGACAGCTCTTATACACCGATACCCAAGGCTTTAAGCTCTCCGTCGTCACGGAGGGCCATCTTAACGTCATCATCTGCAATTGAAAGTCGGAGTTTGCTTGATCGCTCCGCACGTTGAGCTTCGAGATTAATTAAACCGGCCGCTACTAATTCAAGCGCTGCGGTGTGAATATGTCCAGGCCGGGTCATTGGTCGTTGCCCGCCCATGTTTGTACCCTTCAGGCCATTGTTGAGAACTGCCGCAACACCTGGAAGTGCTGCAGGGGCTCGAAGGCCAGCACGGTGTATCTCGTCCAGAGTCTCGCCAAAGGTTGTTTCGGCCAGGCCCGTTCTTCGAATGCGAAGCAAGAGAGCCGCCATGATAAGCTTGGACATCAGGGGGAGGCTGCGAAGGTGTTGTTGAATAGGGTTGGTTGTGGCTTCGTTGATAGCCTTTTTAATTGTTGAAATAGTAACACGTCCCGAACCTCTCGGTTGTTGCGCTTGGGTGTCCCGCTTGCTTGGAGTTGTGGGGTCACTAGGAGCGTCGGCTTCTGCGAGCTCGACAGCTCGACGGCAGATGTCGAGGGCTCTTCGAGCGTCACCACTGACTGCTGCTACCTTTCGACTAGCGAATTGAATGGCGTCCGGGTCTACGATGTTTCCAGGGACTCCCTCTAACCGTGACTGGATGATTCTCATAAGTTGCTCGTGATTGTAACCAGGGAATGTAATACGCGTGAGACCTGTGTGTGTTAGCAAAGACCGCATGTAAATGCGTAAAATTCGGAAGACATACCCAGTCGGCTGCTGATTTTGTTGCTCAGCGTTCGCTCTGGAAGATCCATGGTATTCGCGACTGCAAGCACGATAAGACGACTGTGCCGTAATGTGGGCCAGTTAAAGAAGTTATACATGACGGCCTGATTCTTGGTGACTAGCTGGTCAAGTTCGTCCATGAGCACAACGCAGGGAATGCGCCGAGGGCTAGGATTGCTAAATTCTCTCTCTAATAGGTCAAGAGCCTGCGTTGGACTGGCTCTCTCACCTTTCAGAGCCTCCCAGAGAAGGCTATACGACTGGTGAGGATCGGTGATCTTCATGCCATTGATCTCGACAAAGATAAAATCGTCGAGCTCATCTGAGCCCACAGCTTCTTCAAGCCTTGAGACGACCTCGCGCACTGTTGCAGTCTTGCCGGTTCCGGGCGTACCAGAGATGTAAATACAGTTGCCGGTACCGTCTGAGATAGCGGCTTCGAGGTGAGAGTAGACTAGAGAGAACTCGCCTTCTCGGCAAGGGAGGCTGGTTGGGACCGAGGACACATGTAGACGAGATCGTGCCATTTGAAACGGAGAAGATTCGACCTGACTGGGGGATAATTTACGTGTGGCCAACGGGGTGAACTCCAGTCTCTTGCTTGTACTCCTACAATGCACTGTCAGTAACTGGGAATTGACCAAAGCATCCTTGCTAACCTCTTGACACGCGAGCCTGGCGTTGCTTGACTTCTTCGAGACGTTGGTGTAGCCACTGCTGAACCTCGCCCAGTCTTGGTCGGCGTCTGTGGAATCTGAGGAGGATGGTAGGCGTCATCGGTGGGTGAAGGGCTTTGAGCCTTACGGCGTTTACGGGTGGCTTTTGTGCCCGTCTTGATCCTATCCATAAGGGCGAATAGGTCATCCTCGCCACTGTAAACCTCCTCCCAGACGAATTCGTCTGTGTATGTCGCAGTGCGCGTGTTACAGCCTCGTCGACAGACAAAGGTCTTACCGTAGTCTGGATGGCTTCGAGGGATTCGACCTTGGGGATACTTGGCCAGGAAGACATCTTGAGACATAATCTTGGCTTTCCCATTGATGGATGCCAGGGGGTTGATGTCCCATGATGGTGAGATATAGAGTTCGTTCTAGAGACAGGACAAGTCAGATCAAGTCAGACGGCATTGTAGAGGCTGGGGCTGACCGGATAGTAGTCTGTTCGCTTCTTTTCCTTATTTCTGATCTCCTTTTCGCTCGAGAACCACATAAAGTTGGCTGCTTTCTCCCCTTCTCCATCATCCTCGACGAACTCGCAGATAACGGCGAACCAGGCTTCATTAGAGCCATCAGCTTTAAGCATGACAGTATCGCCTACTCTGCATTCGAATTGCCCAATTTTTGCGCCCTCAATCTTATCACCAGTCACCTTTCTTCGTTTTCTGTCGCTCTGTGGATCATCGTTTCGTTCAGTCGTTGAAGCGGAGCTGTAGATCCATTGCCATGATGGCTCATCGCTTGCAAGTTCGTCGTCGGATAAATCGTGAGAGGTTCCTGATATTTGGCGCTTTACCCTCTCAGCTGAAGCAATTGGTGCCATTCTTCTATTGTGGTTTGGTGGTAGGTGCCGTTGGTAGGGTTCACGCGTCGTGGGAGACGCGACGTAAGTAAAGAAAAAAGAACAAAGAAATGGTTGCCAGGGGTTATGCACGTACCGGGGGATTGTATAAGTCCGACGTAGCACATCAATTTATATCACGTCTTTTATAACTTTCCCACCATTAAAAATGCTTCTTCAAGCTTTGAGAACTGAGTGCTTGGCTTTCAATTCATTGCGTCTGCTCCTTGTACGTTGAAGCTGTTTGAATCACGGAAACGGGCCGTTACAGCAACGCATATGGGAAACGACGTTGTTAACCACAGCCGCCATAACACCATGAAAAAGGCTAACCCAGGATAATAAAGAACCAAATTACCTACTAGTAGGTAATTACCTACCTAGGTACTTAGGTACACGATGTCAGTGCCACTATCCCCTAACCTTACTGCTCTGGTGATTCAACCCTATTGGTGCCTAATCGAGCAAGACTTATACGAGATCGTCTTGAACAGTCTTAGCAGTGTGAGTTAATACAAACTTGTTATAACCAAGGTAGCTAGATTATCATTCATCTGCAAATACCTTCAATGATAAGCCATGTTTATCACTTACTTTTCCAATAATCTGACGGCGAAACTGTCGACCCAAAAGTGGTTTCTAGCCATTTTCCTTCAAAACTAGTATAAGTGAGTCCTGACAAGGTTGATATTAATACATCAGGCAATCACATTTTCCACCTTTCATCCTTCCGCAGCAGTTAGGTTTAACTACTTAGGTATAAGTTTCAATCAAACAGATTTAGGACTCAGGGATTGTACTGTTGCTACAGAATGGTAGGTACCCGAAAGCAGTGCGATGGAGTGCCACGCAAATAGCAAACAAGCAAGGGCTATGACCACTGTTTCCTACCTAATGAACACTTATCCACCTTCCGCAAAACAACGACGTGGCTTCCTTTTCGGTTGAAGACTCACTACCTGCTCATTTGTTCTTCCGTCCTTCTTTCATCCTTTCTTCGCCCCTCCTTCCTTCTCTACCGCGGCCACTGGTTTGGACTCACCCCCGTCATCACCCAAGGTGTCTTAAGTACCTACCTTACTTACCTACCTTACTTACCTACCTTAGGTACTTTATCTTTGGCAATACCTACCTCTAGGTATCTACCAAGGTAGAACAGTACCCTAGTACCTACCCATAGCACGCTGATTCCACACAACTGATACTCAACCTTTCAGCTGGCTTCTAAACTCACTTCACCCGAACTTGTACGCTATTCCACGCCATGCATCGTGGCAGAGGAGGGGGGGCATCCCGCTCTGCTGCTGGTTCTTCGCAAGCAAGAAAGTTCGCGGTCAAGCAGGACGACAGCTTGAGGTCCGCAAAGTCAATCTATCAGGGCAGAGATAGAAAGATTCTCGAGGCTACGGATGCTGAATACCTCGGCCGCCCACCACTAGGTAAAGAGCTTATCAATGTGAGACCACTGAAAGAAACCATACCTGATGTTTGAAGCGATTTTGTCTGATAAGTTTTCAGGTATCGCTTGTTCTCCCAGGAAACGAATTGATCCCTCGTGCTATGGACAAGCCCGAGACACTCAATGCCATCCGTAGGAAATATCAGGTGTACATCACTCACTATGAGCATCATGTATTTGGAATCCATGGCGACTCCCTACCTCGCCTCCAAAAAGCACTCGAGGAGATCAACTGGGCCATTCGAGATATGCGGCTATCTGAGAACAATGCCCGTGCGAATTTCCTCTTACAAAAGCCTACCAATGCTGTTATCAGCGGCACTTTACGGGCTGCACTTGGGGACCGTCCTCACTTTCTTTCAACAAGTCCTGGCTCAGTCGGCAACCATTCTGCCTTGGATCATCACCTGCCGCAGCTAACTTCCAAGATGGCAAACTCGGCAGAAGATCTCATGGCGCTCAAAAAGACGTTGGGACTGCGAGTTGATTTTGGGCGTGTTATCGTCGGTCAGAGAAAGAAGGGTACTCCAGACGAGACTACTTACGCCGGACTCTCTGAGCTTTTGGGCAGATATTCCTCTCGTGGAGGTGGAAGATTTGAACACAAGTGAGTACGTTAGGTGCTACATGATTGTGTCTAAATTTTTCTAGACTCAAGAACTTCGAGAAAGCCGAGCACCTCGTGCAATTCATCTTACAGCCGTCCTCGGAGGTCTGCAAAAATCATGGGGACATCAAACGGGGTTATGAGGTTACCGTTGTAGCCAACGAACTTGAGATCAAGACCGAAGCCGACTACCCGTCGAAGCGGGGAATTGAACTCACTATGGTTCGAGCTACCAAATCAGAGTCGCTCGCACGCCTGAACTGGATTGTTGCTGCCCCGGATATGTAAACCACCCACTAACCTTGTTTATTTCACTTGCTAACGGCCTATATAGGCAGTACGATTGGAACTTCCGCATAGATGCTTGGGATCAAAGAGATGTTCCACTTGAGTTCAAAGATCTTGCAAAGAGGGTCCTGCTCGTCGTCAGCCCGGATGACGACGCCTTTCTCCCGGTCCTTAACGTCAATACTGCTAAACTTGCCATGCTGGATGAGGAAATTACCGAGATCCGAGCAGGTTCATGGGTAGTTGTCCCGTTCAAGGAATCCGACTACGTACTCAAAATCAACGTCACCAAAACCTTGAAGGGAGCCCGTACTGGTGAAACGGCAGAAATCACCTGGGGTGTTGAACTTTATGCTCCTCACTGGGAGGAAAATGTGAATCACGCTAGCGGAGGGCGAAGAGACTGGGGGAAGGGACTCGAGAATATTTGGATGGAGGGTCACGATCTCGAGTCGAGGCTCGGATGCTTCGTGCGGACCATATTGGAGGTCCAAACCCTCCTGAACGAAGCCACTGCCTATATGACCTTGATATAACAGGCATGCAAAGGCGATGCTGTGTCGACTGGGTGGTTTCCCCAATTTCTTTCCCCCTTGACTACCTGGTATTCTACAGAGTCCGGGCCCAGGACCTGGACAGACGGAATATTTCCTTTTTCATGCCTGCTGCTCACCCTGACCTTGGCCAGCCATGATCTTTTGCCTCAAAACTGGGGAAGTTTATGTCAGTTATCTTACTTATGAAATTGATACAGACATGATTAAGATATACCTTCCTCGATTGTCCGGGCGTTGGTTTGCTTCCGTTGAACAATAACCTCAAGATCTTTTAGGTTGCTTCCAAGCTCCTCAACCTTGGTTTCGTAGAACTTCTCAGCAGATTTGAGCTTCTATACAGGGGTTAATCGGTGAGTGATATGGCATATGATTGAATGGCGTACCTTTTCCACCAAAAAGCCAGTGCCTATGTCAACGAGTACTGTATCAGCATCCGCTAGCTCTCCACGAACATATAGTGAGTTGGTGAGGGGGACGAGTACGGAGTTGGCTCCTAAGGAAAGCATTGAATGTTAGGTACATTTCTCGTGTAGCGAATTATCGGTCCATTGAGCGCTGAGGGAATCGATATGGTTGAGGTATATATCGCACCTTCAGGAGCAGAAGATCTACTCTTGACACATTGCAGGCAATCCTTAAACTTGTTTTGGGCGGCGTGAAGCTGTGCAAACGACGTTGTCAAGTGCTCGAGCTCTTCGTCGAGTTGCTTCTTGACCTGCGCGAGCTGTTGAGGCTCTAGTGTGTCGAGGTTGACTGTAGCGGAGATACGTCAGCATTTGGGTGTATGTTGTTAACTGTGGGCACCTATATTCTTACTTTGCTCTTGTCTCCCGGACATTTTGGCGTTCTGTCGAGTGTCTTTACGTATGTCGTAGTCAACGTCGTAAATTGATTGTTCATTTGGATACCCCTCCAGGGGTCTCGCTTCATGAATAAAATGACGTGGGGTGGGTGAATTCTAGTAACGGGGGTGCTATAACTAGGTACCTCTACCACCAACAAAATCTACTCTTATCTGACTTACAACTTGCTACGTACTTGTCACAAATTGACATATCAGCAATAAATTGTACCCTTCTTATTGGCAGATATTTCATCTCGGAATTGTGATGTCTTTTTGTGTTGTACATATTCTCATTATCCCAGCAATAATACAGTCCATCATGTGCTCATGTTCAGCTACAACTGGTCCAGCAGCCCTGAGATGAACCCAGGCAGCGCATCGACCTTGACATTCTCTTTGACCGAGAGTCTTCTGCATTGTACTTCGCAAGTGCCGTTTTTCTCGAAAGACCTTCCAAGAATCACCATAACAGGGTATCCCACCATGTCGGCATCCTTCATCTTCCAGCCAAATGATCGCTTTCGGTCATCGAGAACGACATCAAAAGTAGATCGCTCCCCGTTATTCATGGCAAGCGTATCATATATCTCATGGGACTTTTCAGCCAGATCAGATGCGGGTATGACTGCAACCTCAAAAGGCGCGATGGCTCGAGGCCAGTTAAGTCCCCGCTCATCTGCGAGTATCTCAGCTACAGCGCCAAAGATCCGCGAAACGCCAACACCGTGGCAGCCCATTTGAACAGGTATACGGCTTCCTGGAGCGAGACCCTCTTTTTGAGCTGCCTCAGAAAGTCCAGATTGTGGAAGGGTGACGCAGGCATCGAGCGGTACAGAGTAGCGAGTTCCGAGCTGAAATGTGTGGCCACACTCCAAAGCACGATGGATTTTTAAGGTGCCCTTGTCACAGCGTGGACATCCGTCACCATCAACAATTTGGACCAAGTTCAAACCCTCACCAGAATCTGCACGGTCAATCGTGGAGTGCTCAATGTTTTGAGGCTCCTGGTTTTCGGGTAGTAATGGCAGCTGATCTCGGAGACTCTCAAAAGTCGATGTGAGTCTACTATCAACAACATTAATAATATGTGCTTTCCCGTCTTTCAGCGTCTCTACCCAAAGTGGCAGCGGGTCCTCGATTGTGGTGTCCAATTCGGGGACAGCTGACTTGACGGCGTGAAGACTAAGATCACTTTTGTTGGAAGGTTCAGATGCTCGAGGGTACCAAGCATTGATAAGGACCTTTCGATCTTTAGTGATGCCTCGCCAGACTCCGAACTGAGACACCAAGAGTTCCGATGTGTGCTCCTCTGTCGCGGATGATGGCCGGGCAGTGGCGACTTCATCATTGGCAGTGTAACTGCAAGAGTTGCAGCTTACAACAGTATCTTCGCCAACAGAGCTGGGTAGATGATACTCGTGGCTAAGGTCACCACCCATATCTCCAGAACTTGCCTCGGCGATAAGATAAGGGAGCTTGAGCTCAGCAAAGAAGGCGCGATAAGCGCCAGACACTTGTCGATAGGTTTCGATAGCTTCAGCCTTTGTGAGATCAAAAGTGTAAAGGTCTTTCATGAGAAACTCTCGCGAGCGCAGTAGACCATGGCGAGGACGACGCTCATCACGATATTTTCGGGCTGTGTATGATCAACAGGCTGCACTTGGTTTTGAGCAAGGGAGATACGTACTAACTTGGTACAACCTAATTGGTAGGTCCTTGTAAGAATTGACTATTCCGGCAACGAGTGTAGTTATTTCCTCCTCATGGGTTGGAGAGAGGATAAGCGGCGTATCTTTACGATCTGTGAGTCGAAAAAGCTATACAGATAAGCCTTGGAGATCCTGTACGAGTCTTAACTCCTTACCTCTGGTGCAACAGAGTCAAGTCGATTACTCCTTTGCCACAATTCTTCGGACGAAATGGTTGATAGGGATACTCGAGATGCGCCTATAAAGGTCTAGGTATCAGTGGCTGGTGCGTAAAGTTGAAGCCAACATACGAACCGACTGAGTGCATATGCTTATCGATGAGCTTCTCTATCTTGTCTTGAACACGGAGGCCAAGAGGAAGAAGTTGGAAGATGCCGGAATGAGCCTGTTCTTGTATTAATATGCAGCTCGCCCACTATATAAGAGCCTGAGACCAAGCATGAGAAATACCTGACGCAGGAAGCCGCCTCGAACGAGCTTTCCATGACCAACTATAAGTCAATTAGCTCCCTTACTATATACTATACGAAAAGTAAGCCCTCACACTCGTCATTATTAGCAGTCATGCCACCAGTCGGTACCCATGTTGTTGAGAGGGTGGCGCGAGGTGAGTCAACCTTGGCTACACGTGAAAATGAGAAAGCTCGCAACTGTACACTCAAAGGGCTTCTGTAGGTGTTGACAGCGCCCAACCGAGCTATTCTTGAGGGAATCATGATTTCCACAGGCTATTATATCCCTAGAATCCAACTGATGCCACCATTATCGTGATCGAGGTCGCCCTAGATGTGGAGGTTCCCCATCAAGCCATCACCTAATATATAGAAGGTTAGTCATCTTGTACTTGCGTTTGCGCCTATAGACGCGCTAAACGCCCGGGACGTGGAGGTGGGGCTCCGGGAAAAATGCGACGCCAAAAAAAAAAGTTCTAGGTCCCTCAAGCGCATTTTCCTCTTATTTGAGATTTTCAATCCTTAAACCGAAATCTGCACAATGGCGAAGCCTACAAAAAAAGTGAAAGGAAAGGGGAAAGCGCCCCGAAGCTCTTCAAAGGGATCCGGCTTTGATAACAGCGCGCTCGACAGTTTGACATCTACAATCGATAACAAGCTGGGCAAGCGAAAGCAGCCTCCGACAAAAGGTGCAGGCGATCAGCACCAAAAGAGACAGCGAAACTTCGAAGGATCAGCCAGCGACAAGAAGAGTGGCAAGATTGACGAAAAGACCCTGCTGGAGGAGATCAAGGCCCTTGGAGGTGACGAGAGCGACTTGGCCCTCATCCAAGGAATCGATTCGGATGAAGAAGAAGAATATGTTCAAGGATCCAAGGATTCCAAGTACGTGGAAAAGGGCTTGAAAGATGAACTGGCCGCCTTTTCAAAGCAGCTCGGCTTTGCTGAAGTTGAACTGAGCGAAGCAAGTGACGAGGATGAGGAAGAGGAAGAGGAAGAGGAGAAGGAAGATGTTGAGGAGGATGAGGACGACGACGACAATGACGAGGAGCCACCAAAGGAGAATACCCAAAAGAAAGGGAACATGGTAGGACAAGCCAAACTCATTGTGGATTTTCTGACGACTAACAGTAATATAGACTTTCGAGCCTCGAGCAGATTGGCATGCCGCTGAGCTACGCAAACTACCGGCGCCCACTACTGACGAGACCAACCCGCCTAGAGCAGCTCTCGATGCTCTGAAGCAACATGCTGAGACACTCCTGGAGGAGGACGCTACCAAGTACAGGACCAGTATTTTTGCTCAATCTTCCCACAAATTCTTGTCGACCATCATGACCTCGGGTACTCTTAGCGACAAGGTTTCCGCTCTTACTCTTGCTGTTCAAGAATCTCCAGTTCACAACATCCGGGCTTTCGATTCTCTTATGGCCTCGGCCGCCAAGAAGAGCCGAGGACAAGCTCTCGGGGCGATTGGTGCTCTTGTTGATTTGCTTGGCCCTGGTAGCTTGCTTCCTGCCGACCGTCGTCTTCGAGCTTTCCATGATCAGCCAGGTCTGGTTGGAACACTGCAAAGAAATCCTGGAAAGCCTTGGGCTCCTGGCAATCCGCTACCGGGTAAGATCACGCCCGCCCATCTGATTTCTTGGATGTACGAGGACTGGCTGAAGCAAACTTACTTCAAACTCATTCAACTTCTTGAGAACTGGTGCTCCGACGAGATCGAATACTCCCGTACCCGTGCGCTCGACTTTGTTTATGGTCTTCTCAAGGAGAAGCCCGAGCAGGAGTCCAACCTGCTTCGATTGCTGGTCAACAAGCTCGGCGATCGAGACCGTAAGATCTCCTCACGAGCATCTTACCTCTTGCTCCAACTGCAAAACTCACACCCCGGTATGAAGCCGTTCATCGTTCGAACGATTGAGCAGCAAATTCTCTTGCACCCGACCCAAGATCATCGATCAAAGTACTACGCTATCAACACCCTTAATCAAACCATCCTAAGTAATAAGGAACCTGCCATCGCCGAAGCCCTTATGCGAATTTACTTTGAGCTCTTCAGCATTATTCTCAAGACAGGAAGTCTTGGTATCTCCGCACCAACTGACTTGAAAGCAGCCAAGGAGGAAGAGGAAAAGAAGAAGAAGGAGGAGGACGAGAATAACGTGAATGGATTCAGACCGCGAAGGCGTCGGGGTGGCAAACCGGCGAAACCTGCCGCTTCAGAGCCCGAGACTGAGGCTGCTGATAAGCTAGTATCCGCTATCCTGACTGGTGTTAACCGCGCTGCTCCATTCATGGTTGGCAACGATGCTATGTATGTCATTTTATTAAATCTTTCTGTCTTTTTAACGCAAGTTGCTAACTCTACAACAGGATGGAGGCCCATCTTGACACCCTCTTTAAGATCGCCCACTCCGGCAACTTCAATACAGGCATACAGGCGCTTCTTTTGATCCAACAAATATCCTCTTCACGAAGTCTTTCAAATGACAGATTCTACAGGACTCTGTATGAGTCTTTGCTTGACCCCCGGCTGATCAACTCGTCAAAGCAGTCGCTTTATCTGAACCTTCTTCTGCGTGCGCTCAAGAACGACGTTGATACTCGACGCGTCAAAGCTTTTGTCAAGCGAATGCTTCAAATTTCTGGGCTTCATCAACCTGCATTCTCATGTGGGCTTCTTTACGTCGTTGGGCACCTACGCGAGAGTTTCCCTGATCTTTCAACCTTGCTGGAAGAGCCGGAAGAGATCACTCTTGATGACGAGGCCGTGAATGAGAAGCAGAATTATGACGGTCGAAAGAGAGACCCCGAGTACAGCAACGCCAACCGAAGTTGCTTGTGGGAGGTGGTGAGTAGCACATGCCGATGCTCTTATCCAGAGACAGACATGCTAACAACAATCAGATCCCTCTTCAAGGTCATTACCACCCCTCGGTCACAGTCTACGCCGCATCAGTATTGGAGCGCAACAAGAAATCGTTGAAGCCGGATCTCGACAGTCACTCGCTCATTCGATTTTTGGATAAGTTCGTGTACCGAAATGCCAAAGCCAACGACTCTTCCAAGGGTGCGTCCATCATGCAGCCTCTCCGGGCTGCTAAGGACGTTGGCGATATCTGGCTCGGAAGCCGTGGAGCTGGAGGCGCCACGACCTCTGTCAACTCGTCCGCTTTCTGGAAGAAGAAGGCGGAGGATGTTGCTGCAGAGGATGCCTTCTTCCACGAGTACTTCCAGCAGGTTGGCAAGGAGGGCAAGGAGAGCAAGAAGAAGGCCCAGGCTGCGGGTGCTGACGCTGGATCAGACGATGAGCAGGAAGATGAAGTCTGGAAGGCCTTGGTGTCCACCCAACCTGGCGTTGACCCTGATGGTGAGGACTCTGATGTTGGCTTCGACCTGGACGACTCAGAAATGGCTTCGGATGACGACTCGCCAGCACTATCCCTGGATGGCGAGTTGGGTGAGGATGATGATGATGACATGAGCGTGGATATCGAGGGATCTGACGAGGAGATGGGCGGAGCCATGATTAGCGATGATGAGGAAGAGTTTGAGGTCAAGGAGGCATCCAGCGAGAAGCCCAAGTCAAGACGCAGACAGCTCAAGGATCTCCCCATGTTTGCCTCAGTGGACGATTACGCAGAGCTCTTGGCTGGGGATGAGGACATGTAGGAAGCTTCGCCGAAACCGGCATGAGCAACAGGGCATTTGTTTTGATGGTATGGCTATACTAGACACATATTGGTTCAGGAGTCAAAAAGGCAGACTTGCAAATACGCTACTGGCATGGCAGGCACATTAAATGCCATTTCAATAAACATTTCTCATTACTTTTCTTAGTAATTAGGTGTCGAACCACTCAAGCTCGTCGTCCTTTGTGAATATGGCCCTGTATGTCTTTCCACCGCTGGAATCGTCGCGTTCTTCGGTGTGAATGCTATGAAGCTTTGGTGGCTCGTCACCACCACCAATAAAGACACGGAAGTGTATGTAGGCAGAACCTGAAGTCTCAGACAAGGCGGGAATGCGGACCTTGCCAAAGAGATGGATTCCATACGCAGATGTAGCTACACGGACTGACTCAAAGTCGTCAGCGCTGAATCCTGCGAGGTCTTGGTCTGAGAGATTCCCCTTCATTTTTGTTAGTCTGCAGTGAGTAGTAGGCATACAAGCGCAGTTGGACCTACGGCGGCGGCAAAGTACTCGGGCTCGTGCTCTAAGGGGAGTATTAGTCTCAAGCCTGAGACACAGTACACTGGTACAAGCATGGATATGAACTCACTATTGTAGTCGTGACGGAGGTGAATAAGAGTTTTCTTGATCTCTGGCAGGACTTGCTCAAATGCAATGATGGAATCCTCCTTGGGAGGGTGGACAGGACCCAGGTTGACAGTTTCAGCGGTGGCCTGTGGATTGTTAACATAGGTTTCATTGAAGATAGATACTAGGTAACTGATGATCGTACCATTATGAGTGGTTGTAAATGGGTGTAAGTGGCTAATGGTGATAATATGAGTTTGGACTGTTACAATTCAGAGTAGGGGGGTCCAAGGCCTTTTAACTGCTCTATTCTTTCACTGATACAAGGAAGTACAAACAAAATCACGAATGTCGTCAGCGGCCTTGGATCATGTTCTACAGATCAAGTCTCACGAGCTGGTCGAGCGATTCTGGTTGGATGAAACTCACGTCACAGTTACTGGGGATCCCAGCAGGGCCAACACATGCTACGACTATCAATTATCAGGGTGTCTTCACGCTTGGCGTACATGCTGTGGCTTGGGTGGTTAAACGGTTGCATTGCCGTTTAAGTGCATAACCGCCGAGGTCGGCTTTCCTATCTTATCCGAGGCAAAGCGGCGACGCCGATAATTGATAATTAAGCCAACCTTAAATCTTATCAAAAGCCGAGGTCGCATCCTCAACGGTCTCTATTTTTTTTCTTTGCTCTCGTTTTTCGCCTTTTGTCTCGGTTCGTACATTTTAATTCTCACCACAGAATATTCGCAATGTTTTCCCAAAAATCTTGTTGTAATACACGTCTTGCAACGCAAGCAGCGAAGCGATTTGCTCGTCCTGCTCAGTCCCGCAGTTATGCAACAGGAGGTAAACTTTCTCTCCTTTACTAAAGCGCACTTGTATGCGCCGGTATGAAATACTGACAGATCTGGTTTGTAGCTGCAGCGGCGGCGGCTGGTGGTGCCTTCAAGAGAGCAGCCGGCATGCTGCTCGCAGGTGTGGGCGCAACCTCAGCGGGCGGGTTTGGGACATGGTATACGATGCATTCGAACGGACTGGGCTTCCACTCGGACGAGGAGAGTTTGCGACGATTTGTCGCTAACCACGAGGAGGCGAAGATGGTGGAGGAGACAATTAACAAACACCCGCTGATCGCTGAGCTGCGCGCGAATCCCGAGCTCACCGAATCGCGTCCACATATGAAGATGCCCGGATCATACCGAAGTCGGAGCCTGACGGGGGGAGCGCTCATCGGTGAGGGAAAGATGCCTGTGCCACCTTATGCGTGGATGGCACCCGAGGGCAAGCAACTCGTGTCTGTGGCATACGTTGGTGAAGACCTGTGCGGCCATCCTGGCATCGTGCACGGCGGATTCCTGGCCACCATGTTGGACGAGGGCCTTGGACGATGTTCTTTCGGCGCATTGCCTCATAATATCGCTGTCACAGCAAACCTCAATATCAACTACCGCAAGCCCACACCGGCAGGGAGCTTCCTGGTCCTGCGGGCAGAGACATACAAGGTGGAAGGCCGTAAGGCTTGGGTCAGAGGCCACATCGAACTGCTGGCCGAGCCCGGGGAGAAACCAACAATAGTGGCCGATGCGCAAGCACTTTTCATTTCTCCCAAGTACGCTGCTGTAAGTGATATATGCCTTGTGACGCCTTGTCTCAAATTATGTACTAATCTGCGCACATAGATGATGCCCAAGATTGGCTAAAATGCGATAGATGACCCATGTGATAACGATTTACTATAGAAGAACAGGTGACGGACGCAGATGGTTGGGAGACATCGTGCTCACTCCCACATATTACCTGGTTGTTGAACACAGTAGAATTATAGACGGCGTGACCTTGTACGAAGAACATATTGTAATTGTAGATAGAGGGAGTGCCCGTTGAACTTTTGGAAACCTTAGACCAAGAGCATACATAGCCGATTAATTCTCATTTTACTACAATGGAAATATTCAAAACATGATATCGTCCCCTTCCAAAAAGTGGGAGTTTGCTTTCTTAGACATTCCACTCCGCGGGGCCGACTTCCGGCGCGTGGGACAGAACGACAGACGCCGTGGAGAAGCCGGGTCCGTGCCGGAAGACGGTGGCCACTCAAAGGATTGAGCTTGTACGGAAGGGGCCAGCCCCAAATGTCGCCATCTCCCACCTGCCCTGTCATAGGCTGGACGTGTTTGAGCATCGGGGAGTCTGTCGCAAAGGCTCCTGCCGCCCGATGGCCCGATCACGACATTGCGCGGCATTGTTACGGGAAGCTGCTACCTAAGTCTAATAGGGCGAATCATGTACATGCAGAGGATGTAAGGCAAGCAGGTTCTGTAACGAGTTTTTTTTCTTTTTCTTCTCAGGTCGTGGGGAAGTCGCAGCTGGCGTCAGAAGTCACTATTATTAGGTAGTCGCTACCTACCTGGTTACCTATAGAGCGCAGCTTCCTACCTCTCGTACAAGTTTTCACTCCTTTTCTTTCTTCATTCAACTTTCTATACTTCTTCCCACGATAGTCTTTTCATATATACACAATGGCTACGTAAGTCTGATCGCATATTCATTGCACAATCTTTCACTTAAATCTCATATGACCGCGGCCATGCCCCTCCAGATGATCATTATTACCCCGCCATCAACATATACACATCCCGTCCCACCTCAACACCATATAAGCATATAAGAAGCATTGCCAACTAACAGCATCACCTAACAGCAACATCACATGGCACCCTTCCCTGTCGCGCAAGGAGCGCAATGAGACCCGTGGCCAGCGCGGTCTTACTATCTGGTTGACCGGTCTCTCTGCCTCCGGCAAGTCCACCGTCGCCACTGCTCTCGAGCAGCATCTTCTTCACCTTGGTGTCGCTGCCTATCGTCTCGATGGCGACAACGTGCGCTTCGGCCTCAACAAGGATCTCGGTTTCTCCGAGGCTGACCGTAACGAGAACATTCGCCGTATCTCCGAAGTCGCCAAGCTCTTTGCTGACTCCTCTACTGTCGCTATCACCTCGTTCATCTCTCCTTACCGAGCGGATCGCAAGGTCGCCCGTGACCTGCATGAGCAGGCCACCCAAGGCGGCGATGAGCCCATCCCCTTCGTTGAGGTCTACGTCGACGTGCCCCTCGAGGTGGCTGAGCAGCGTGACCCCAAGGGCCTCTACAAGAAGGCTCGCGCTGGCGAGATCAAGGACTTTACTGGCATCTCTGCGCCTTATGAGGAGCCTGAGAACGCTGAGATCACCATCAAGACCCACGAGAACTCTGTCGAGGAGTGTGTTGCTCAAATCGTTGAGTGGCTCAACGAGAAGGGTTACCTCAACAAGAAATGAACATGTAAATGATGATTGTGTTTTGTTTCTCGTTTCAACTAAGATAGATTGGATATTACTGCCATGACGATCTCGGCCTTTGTCACTTGTGGGCATCATGATAGGGTAGAATACAGGCGTTTCTTGCATGCATGCGGATTGTGCTATCTTTCCTTTCTCATGGCTTGCTTGCCTTGCTTTCCGTCTCCTTCTAAACTTTCGCCAGTCGGTCGCTAAGGAAACTCAATCTCGTAGTATACGTATGCCGTATATTCGTGGCCCTCACCGGTTTGGAAACCTGCTGCTGCCATCTCAGAGCTCAAGGCGGCGTCGTCTTTGGTGATCTTGCCCCGCTTGTCACGTCCGAATGCATTGCCGCCTAGGAAGGCATAGTTTGAATCCAAAGCTGTCTTGACCTTGGGAGCCAACTTGGATGTTGTCTATAGTTTTGGTTAGTTGTGCTCAATTCGAAATCCACTCATACGACTCACCTTTACCAGAGCGGTCACGTATTCCAGGGGCAGACCATAGCGGAGGACTGCCTCGACAAAAACTCGCAATGTCATAACGTGAACCCAGATCATGACACTCTCGCTCCATCCAGTGCGTCCCATGCGCAGTGCTTCTGCGCAGACCTTGCGCTCTTCGTTGGTGACACGGTCAAGCTCCTTTTGCTCCTCCTGTCGGCCACCTTCAACAAACTTGTACTGGCGGGGCGTCCACTTTTGCTCTCGGCACTTGGCAAGGAACTCGGGGCTATGTTTCTTGAATGTCGCCACGGCAAAGAGGACAAATTCATCGTCCTTAGCAACTTCGGTAGCGGAACGAGGGACGACCATGGGGGCTAATGTTTCGTACTCCTTTAAGAAGTCCTTCTTCGCATTTCCCGGAACAACGATCAGATGCGTCTCGATATATTCCGAATCCTGAACAAGGAGAGAAGGGTCGACAATAGGTGTCAAAGACTTGGTAGAAAGGTTTCCGCTGCATACAAGTTGTCAGTAACCAACGACAATATCGTAGAAGAACAAAAGGTCCTACGTTTGACGGCGTTGCAGAGCGGCAAGGTTTGTCTTGACCGAATTATACTGATTGAATTTCGTCTTTACGTCTGTGTCAACGTTGGCAAGCTCCTGATAGGTATGAGTTAGTCGAAGCGTGAAGGATGATCCTGGCGAGTTAACATACCTTCTGCAGGGTGCTGATAAGGTCGGCAAGGGACTTGTCGGCTCGGTATCGAATCTTGTTCCAGCTGAAAGTGCTCACGTACTGATCAGTGGGCTCTATTTTGAACTATTAGCGACAGTTGAGCGTTCAATAAGTGCGCGCGACTGACTATCATTGACCATCTTATACTGGGCAATGCGGTCGTCATCGCCGTCGAGGACATTCTTCAACGAGTCAGCGACCTTGGCTACAACGGCCTCACATGACGCTTCGAGCTTCGTGAGCTCATCTGCCTGCTGGACGAGGGCATCGAGGGTACCGATCTTGAAGTCGGGGATGTTAAAGGGCAAGACGGAGCCATTGTCGGAAGTGATGATGCCGCGCAGGGATGAGATGGCTTCATCGCGGTCGCTCGAGTCGAAGACGCCCTGAGGCAGCGATAGGAAAGCGTATTTGGTCGACATGATGGCGAGCCGAAGCGACACGAGACTTGGTCGGATGTATCAAGTCGAAATGTTGGAAGATATGTATGAGACGGGCTGCGGAGTAGACGCAGATGGCGAGTGACGCTAGCTAGCAGAGGACTTGAGCAGCGACTTGAGCAGCTTCAAGACAATCAGAGCTACAGGGACTTATCACGAGTCGGGTTTATGGTTTCATCGAAAAGCGACTTGTGAGGGCAGTACGGTGCCAAAAGGTGACAAAGTCGAGGTCGAAACGGGTTGTATCAACGTTTCGTAATTTGGATAGCGAAAGCTGCTCCTGTAGCACTGCACAGTAGTCAGACAATTCAGCAGGTTGGTTGGAGCTTAGGTATTGCTGGGCATGGACCTTGGACCAAGGCGTGGCTTTTGAGCGGGTGGCTGGCTTAGTTCCTTGGTGATTAGGTACCTATGACGAGAAATTGTGGCTGAACGACTTCGACAGTACGTACCGTAGCACGGAGGATTTCCATATCAAGATGGGAACTGATAGATGGCTGTATACAAAATTAGATGCATTACTTCGACGGACGAAAGTCAATATAACTTGGGTGGTTTCTACCCACCTTGGTAGTTCTGGACGATATCATTCTCAATTCAAGAATTAGGTACATACTTGGCACAATAAAATTCACAGGCAGGTTCCAATGATGGTAGCTTTCAATACCCCGCCAAAACAAGCCCGGGCGAGCTGAGGGAGGAAGGAGCTTCGATCACGAGAAGGGGCCCCTGTACTACCTGCCTAGGTAGATTGTTCGTCGCTGCCGTCCAATGAAATCAAGTCACGAACATGATATTTGAGTTGCGACAACATCACAACTTACGAAATATAGGCTGTTGCTCTGCACATCATCAGCGTCGCATGAGTCTGGCGCCCATGATCGGCCCGGGTCATTGCGAGCTTGGCCCCAAGGTCTGCGGCGCAGGAAATCTTAAATCGGCGCTATGCGCTCAGAAGCACGTATGCGTTCCTTAAAGCAACTGAGGTTGCACATCTGGCTTCTATAAGCTTACGGGAATATTATAGTTGTTGAACCCACTGGCGCAGTCGACCAAGCTCTCCTTACGTCCAACGATTCCCAAGTAACAAGTACGAATGCATCGGCTTCACTATTGTCGACAGTCGCGCTGGCTGCTGCGCCAGCGCCACAACACGGGCAGTCAAGCGGGCGAGTAGGAAGCGCTATGTTTGATACTCAAATGAACCCGTATAATACTCCTAGGCATGGAGCAAGCGCCCCATACCAAACCTCTTCACAAGCAGGGTCTCCTTTATCGGGCTTAGGTCTCAGCCCATATCATGATGGTCGTATACGGAATGCAGTCCCAAGCAAGCTTAAAGGCAAGACGGATCGAAAGCAAGGCAACTTTGGTGTAATGCAAATGCACGTTCAGAAGCCAGAGATGACGGAGCGCGATCTTGCGGCGAAGCGTACAAGTGAAGGGACTGCTGCTGCTGCTGCAAGATTAGCAAGCGCGCAGAGATATGTCCAGCCACGGCGACCACGGCTACGACCTACACTGACATATCTGCCGTCGCAGCCTCACTCTCCTATGGATGTATCTGTCCCTGTCGCCTCTCTTGTTACTGTACCTTCCCAGCCACTTCCCGTTCTTCCAGTTACTCCTAGGCCAGTTGCGCAGCCTCCTCCTCTTGTCCTGGCAACACCTCAAGGCAAGCCTCTAAGTGCACGGTCGAGGATGGTAGAAGTCGGACAGGAACTCGACGTAAGATATAAAGGTCATCCTTGTATGAGCACAAATAACGCACAGGAGACTGGAGTAGAGCATACAGAAACTCCGCTGACAGGCTTGGATCACATGCAAGACGAGGACGTGGAACACCAAGACGAATCACCTATGACAGCCGAGATTATAGAAGAAACCACAGCGGCAAGGGCAGATAGCACAGAACCGATGTTCACCTCAACAGTCGACTCCACCCATCCACTACCGGAGCATGTTAAAACAGAACAGATTCGGCTTCTCAAGTTGTTGCAAAGTATTCCTCCAGTTGCAGTTGTGAACCAGCTTTGTAAAGCCTTGGTTCACTTTGGGGGCACACTCGATGCTCCTCCGCCTACCGATGGTCTGTTCCCCCAAAGTGCTTCGAATAACGGATCGGGTGATCTTTTTATTTCATGGGCCTCAGAAGTTTTCCCCTCAGCTCTAGCCTTACCAGAGTCTGCAACATCCCAAAGCACAATACAGCCCAAACCTCTGGCGAAGCCACGAGGGCGACCGAAAGGGAGCAAGAATAACAGTACGCCCAAAGCGTTGCAGCCTTTAAGCACTGCCTTCATTCCCTTGTCTATTCGACCCAGTAGCGATGGGACAGCTGAGATTCGATTGGTACCAGTTGAAAATGATGCACTGGCACCACCACAAGAGTCGGCTTCAAATGGCCAAAACTCGGATGCGCCGCCAGTGTCTACTAAAAATACAACAGACCAAACAGACTTACTCCTATCGACTACAATAAGACCGATAGTACCCTTACCTCTGGACTCAGTCCGGCCAGTTACACCATTGGTGCCAAAACTAAAACGCAGAAAGAGGCTACAACCCATGCCCAGGCGCGAGCCCACAGGCAGACCGCGTGGTCGGCCTAAAGGATCAAAGAATAAGTCAAAATCGCAGTCTGATACACAAAATGAAAAGGCCTGTCAGTCAAAATTTCATATCAAGGATTTAAACGACAAGTCTAGGTCCCAGTCTGAAGCCCAGACTAAAGGGGTTGATCCGCAAAATACAGGTTCACCCAGTACCTCTGAAATTGTTGAAGAGCATTCGAACGAGGAGGGCACCAGCGCAATGCAGGAAGATACGTTTGGCCCTCCCCACAACGCCCAAGAGATGAGAATGAATACGGCCACAGGTGATGCTGTCACCACCAGTCGTGAGTCTCAGGTATCAAGCAGCAATGACCAAGCGATGGTTCAAGCTCCTCCAGGGAAGAGAAAAGGATCGCAGCAGACCCCTCATTTAGGTGCACAAACTCCAGAAACGCCCCAAATCTACAACACTATTGCACCGCCTGTTGATACCAGCAATGATGTGCAACAATCAAAGCGTCGCCGTGTATCACAGGGGACGGTGCAAAGACGTCCTGTCAATAGCGAAAACAATTCTTGCTCAACTAGTATTCGTGAGACGGGTCCTCCTGAGGTAGCAGTCAATAAAGAATCGGCATCTACGTCGAGCAACCTCAGCTCCCACACACGAGTTGAAAGTGAGGTCAGGGATCGTTCAACTTTGTGGAAGCCACAAGATACGTTTCAGCCACATCACCACCTGGATATCCCGCGTTTAGACCAGGGTCAGCAAGATCGAGCCAAACAAACTTCAATTCGGCTCCAGGGCCATCGTCACCACCAAACCCAGCTGCAACGATCTCCAGAGTTGGGCTCTGCACAGCCAAACCACTCGCCACGGATTCCCTCTCCAGTAGCAGATGAGCCTCGCGGTCAGTTCCCAGGAGCCTCGGGTCACGTTTCTGCAGATATGACGGCAGTGGTATTGTACCAGCGACAGCAGCGACAACAGCAGCAACGACAACAGCAACAGCAACAGCAGCAACAGCAGCAACGCCTGATAGCGAACCAACTCGATCGGGCGACTGCACAATCAGTGGTACGTGCAATTGGTTCACGCTCTTCCGCGCACTTTCAAAAACTCTACAGCCGAACTCCATTCTCGCGACAGGGGCGGCAGCATTCTCGGCCTCTATCGGCTGACTCGTCGTCTACAATAGACATGGCAGGGCCGACACTAATGGTAGATATGATTGAAGCGGCGCCTGTACCAGATATGACGCCAGTTCATAACTCCAATGCTCAAAACTATCTCAACATGAACTATTCGATCAACCCTGATGAAGCAATCCCACTTTCACGGCTCGAGACCACGTTGGTCGAGCCCGACTTGCGCGATCGGGGATATCCCGTCGTGGGTAAAGGGCGATGATATCAGTCGACATGGAGTACGAGGGCAGAATGTCGAATTGGCATTGACTGATTACCCTGGTATTCATGCGATGGAACCTTTTATGATTATAAGGTCGCAATGGGGGCCAGGTGTACGCGTGCGACGAACCAGGACGAGGAAAACGATGTTTACACGGGAATGCGGGCGCAACTCTAGCATTACGCTCGCTTGGGAAACAGAGAATGAGCGTGCAAGTGACGAAAGGCTGAGACCCGCGGTCGTGAGATACCTCCACTCTAAGCACAATCAGGCTATGGTTTCTTCAGAAATCAATGAAAGTATTTCACGGGGTTCAATGCTCGGTAGATGGAAAGAGATTTGGAAACTCGGATGGTTAAATCCGGTCTCTCATTGGATTCAAAGATAGCTCGCTTTTCGAGTCGGCTGTCAAAATACATATGAATACCTACAAGGGTACGATGCTACTTGCGAGATAAAGAAGTTGGGAAACATCATGTCATGCAACGCCTGTAATGTCTTCCTTTCAGACCAGGACTAGCAAATATGATTAAAAAAAAGAAGTTGCCTTCTCGCCTTTGTGCAAGATGAGGGCTATCCATCTGCTGCCCAATTCGGCCTCAACGGTGTTCCTGATTCTGGACTGTCGAGGCAAATGTTGGTGTCGAAGGAGAAGAAAAAGAGCAAGAAAAAAGAAATGGTCGTATAGACAATCGATATCAGCACCTATGTAGCCAGTGCTCCTGCCCAGTACCACATTAGGCAACGCAGTAACCCTTTTCAACCCCGTCAAAGGAAAGGAAAAAAACGCCGTGTAAATGCTCAAGAAACCGTTCTTTGACACATGCCCGTACCCAAGTAAATAATAGAAGTGATTGTGGTATAACTTCTGAAAAGAACGCTTGCCAACAGCAGATATAGAAAACAAAAATTCAGCAAAGAGCCAAGCGTAGCACGCGCTGTTTAGTCCGCATCGTCGTCGGTCCCACTGACGGGGGGCCGCACAGAATCGGGGATGTTGCGGCCGTACCACCATTCGTCCTCTTCGTCGAGCCCATCCTCTCGGATCAAGTCCAGCATAACCTGTTGATTGCGCTTGATATCTTGGGGGCGCCCGACAATCCGGCGCTGCAGAACAAGAGCCTCGGCTGTGGTGAGCCATATTTGTTGCAGTACAGGAAGATCGCTGAGAAGGGTCTGAGCCTGTTGTGAACTTAGAGGAGACATGGGGGCGCCGGCGGATAAACTTGAATTGAAGACCAGATTGGCATCCCAATCCATATTGCCGTCTATAGAACCTGAGCTTCGAACTCTATTCAATGCGTTTCCGGAGGATCGTGCCTCACTCGTGGACTTCTTTCGTCCAAAAAGACCACGCTTAGGTTTTGATGCCGGCAACTCAGTAGGGTATGCCTCTTTAGTTAGGGAGTTGAACCATGTGTCCACAGCACCACGACGGCTGTTATAGCCTTTGATCTCCCACAATCTCTCTACTTGTCGAAGTCCGCCAATGCAGAGGATGGCGACATGTACGTCGTCGGACGGCTTCTCCCGAATATAGCCACGGAGTGATCGCTCCACCCTACCGACGTATGTTGGTGGCCGCAGTCTTCTGCAGAATGATGAGATGACAAGTGGGAAGACCTCGTGGACCCGTAATAAAGTTCGATCGTCGTACGTATTCATGATTTCGGCTTCGATAGGGTTCAAAGTATATGGTTCTCTCCTCAATCCTTTCCCATCATTCTCAGCCATGCGCTCTAAGTAAAGCTTCCGGTAGGTTTCAAAAAAGTGGAATATTGTGAATAACAAAGGTATTAAGCGTCGTCGCATACACTCATTCTGTGGTGCGAATGCATTCCGTTGAGCTTCGGTTTGGCGGAGAAAGATATCCTTAGTGATCCACTCGCACATTAAGAAAGCAAGCTTAGCAGCGACATGCAGTCGATGCCATAAGCCGCATAGATGCTGAAAGTTGATCTGCCTGGGATCTGTGACGGGGTAGAGGCGAGAGGCATAAGCGGGTATATGATGTTCAAGGTGATATCGAGCGATTGTGTTCTCATTTAGGGTAACAAGAGCGTGCCATGATTTGGAGGCAAGGCGGAGATTAAGTACGTCGGTTAGAGGCAGTGAAGAAATGATTTGCATCTGCAACTCGTTGGGTAATCCTAAGAAGAGTTCATCGAAACCGACACTAAATGTCCCAAGTCAGTCGCATGCATAGAATCAACGATCATAGTTTGAATTACCTCTTTCGCGTCGACTCTGCGGAAGGACGAGAACCAAGGAAAGTCGACGAGCCAGGCGATTGCTTGGAATGAAGGATCGAGACTTTGGACCGTAGACCAAAAAACCGTGACTTATCGCGCTTCTCATTAGGTTTGATAGGTTCGACATTATCAATCTTGGAATCCCGTACAGGGAGAATAAATCTCGAAGGCGATGAGGTAGCGTCGAAAATATCGGGGGTAGGTGGAGGCTGGTGGTGTTGTTGCTGTTGCTGCTGCTGTGCGTTGAGCTGGTTTAACTTTTCGAAATAACGCTCCGATGCAAATTCGGTTATATGTGGCGGATCCATGGCCATCGTGCGCGGTTGATGGCCAGTCATGATGAATGGCGTTGAAGGAGGCGGAAACAGGCGGCGGTTGACGTTATTACGCAGTATGAGGCGCGAGGGCCGCGATATACAGTCAAGGACAATGGTACCTGTCTCAGGCAAGCCCTAGTGGCCGAAGACGTCCGTCTCTATTGCGCACTGAACAACAATGTACTTAACATGGCGAGAATAAGAGCGATTTGATGGGACAGTGGGATCGGGAGCACCGAGGACTGCGAATCGGAGACGCAGATAAATCGAGAGACGGGGACGATGGTTGAAGAGAAATGGTCGGCACTAGAAAGGGCGAAAGAAGACGGGTCGATTTGATATCGTGGGAAGCGAGGGTTTGGTGTTTCGAGTTGATTTGGTGAGGAAAGGATACGGCAGAGTAAGAATGGGGTGGGATGGATTTAGGCAATGGAAAGTGGGAAGGGTATGGTGCAAGGAAAAAGCGAGACAGCTTAGTGATGACAAGCAATGGGCTAGGCTCTGCCTACTAACCTACCTCCAGAAGGACGGGAAGGGGACTTTCAGGTACAAGGATACGAAGATACATGCGGTACGAATCCGGGGGAGGAAGGGAAGGCGCGGAGGGGGCGTGCGTGGGAGCGTTTCCTAAATGCACTTTAAGATGGGGGCGTGAGATATAAACGGAAGGGACTCCACAGACAACGGGACGATAATGATTTCCTTGGGCCAGCAAAGAAGTAGGTGCTCTCGTTGATTAATATTGGGTTAACCACGCGAGCGACGAGAGCCTCTGAGGAGGACATTTGACTTTATTCCAAGTCAGGGAGTCGGTTGGTAAAAAGCAATTGATTACCTATGGCTATTGGTATCAAGGATGTTATGTTATCCATTTTGACCTACTAGTCCGGCGGTTGGGCTGACGTGACTATCCCAGCTTTCTGGATACCTCCCGGCTTGGAGATTACCTTTGGATAACGGTACAGATGCAGTGCAGTACGTATAATTTACGTACCTATCCAGAGTGTAGCAAAGTTTCTAGACCAGATGGAAGGAACGTTTAGCTAGTAAGGTACATTCCACTGTGCTGGGCTGGTCAATGTGGCCCGGAGCTAGGCGATGAAGATCGCATCGCCCACAGGAAAAAGAAACTTGCAAAGAGCGAAGTGCAAAATTGAGACAGTCAATAGAGGAACGGACCGACCGGACGTGGTGGGGTGGTCGGGTCGAGATTGATTTCAATACGTAAGGTACAGAAGGTACAGAAGGGTACCGTGCACCTCACCCATCAAACAATAGCTCTACAGCGATAGAAAGCGACAGTAGCAAACGTTTTGGCTCGCCCCAAGCGGCGCTTGACCGGCCAAACTGTGGAGAGGTCTACCACCCGTGGAGGG
>JAAGWP010000207.1:0-24206 GCA_013266165.1 Fusarium graminum
ATATAAGTTGAGAATTATTATTAAACATAATATATGTCAAGTCTTTGGTGGCAAAAGCTGGTGGAATCGGGACCACTTTTGCACCTTTCTAACCCCTGAGACCTGTAGCCTTGGAATCGGATAATTTTAGTCATGTGTTGTACGGAGTAGCTCGAGCAAGATCCTGGTTGAAACTAGCAGAACTTCCGATAAGGCTGCGAATCCATTGCTTTCATTGGCTGCAAGATTATATTCAGGGCTGACGAAAACGCCCTACGCGCAGTCAGCCGTAAGGCTCTCAGCTCGACTCCCCTAAACTCTCTCCCCGCTCTTGGATGATTCCTTTTCGCGGTCACAATCTATCAATAAAAGACTCCAATGGCGGATCCTTTGAGTATTGCCGCGTCAGTGGTAGGGCTCATGGGTGCTGCTGGCAAGATCTGTGGAGTTTTGTCAAAATTCATCAACAGCACGGTAGATGCGCCGAATTCAGCAGCAGCAGCTCTTCAAGATGTGGAGCATATGAATCTCACGTTATACTCAGTGCAATCGCTTGTGGAATCGCTCGATAGTATCTCCGCATCCAGAAAACGTCTTATTCAATTGGATCATCTCTCCATAGTCATCACTCATTCAGTCTTGACAATCTCGGAGCTTGAGTCCATCATTTGCCGTGATGATGGGCTCATGAATAGACTCCGCTGGGGTTGGAACGAAAAAAAGATTCTTGACCTTATGCCACGGCTCGAGACTCAAAAGAGCTCCTTGTCCCTCATGATTGCCGTGCTTCAAAGGTGACTTTTCTGATACGTTGCATTCTCGGCAATTACTAACGACCACCAGCAAGTCTCAGGTTGATGCCAACAGCAATCAAGTGGCTCTTCTGGAAAAGATGGATGCAGTGATAAAACAGAATGAAGTCCTTGCGCAACGCCTGGAGAAACTCGAGGTCGGAACTGGGTCTGGCATGCAATCTATCAAGTTCTCTGACGACTCATCATCTATAATGTCTCGGCGCCTATCATCTCTAAGTCTGAAACGATCGAGTGTATCTTCGCTCAAGAGTCTCACTTCGTTATCCCTCAAGCGAACATCCATCATCATTTCGAGTCCTTCAATAGTGTCAAAAAGCGAGTTCGAAGAAGAACTGGAACAGTCAAGAGTGTACACCCGGACGCAACTAAACGAGTCAGACATGTCATTTACTTCCTCCAGCGCCCCATCCAATGCTTGGAGTATGCTCTCAGGAATGAGTCTCAACGACATATCCGTCATATCGGCCTTTCGTCTTCCTATAACTGCCAAGGACATCGAGCTTTTGGCGCCTGGCTCAACCTTTTCAGTTTTACTGGCAGAGCAGATGAGTAACAGTGAACCAGTTGTTGTAAATGTCGAAGCAAATTCGAACAGGCCCAGGCGTAAATCGGGGCTGTATGCTCCAGAGCGGACACCGCAAGTTGACTCGGGAAGATCATCACCAGGTCTACTCGCTTCAGCATTAGGGGGATTCCAGATGAAAAAGAAGACTCTCAAGTGAGTTTCAAGGGATCGTAGCGTGAGCCCTCACTAACTTGAAAGAATAATGGTCATTGGTGACAGGGACGCTTTGAAAAGCCACCTTATTCAGGCGTATGCATATGGGAAGGGTGCCACCCACACGCCCAAGGCATTTGACAACTTTATCGTGGAGGTCAGGTAAGTTCAGATATGGAATTACCGTAATGTTCAGGCTCCCACTGATGTTTTACAGAGTTGGAGATCTACTCACAAGGCTCATTTTATATGACACCACTGGGCAAGAAACATACAGCGGCCTTCGGGAATCTGCGTATCATGGAACTAATGTTTTCTTGATTCTTACAAAACAAAAGAAGCTAGCAGACCGCAGATACACGAAGCCTATTATAGGGCAGACTAACATCGGAGAGCGGGAGATGGAATCACAAGTTCCGGGGGACATGGACCAAATGTTCAATGGCTACGAGAATATCAAAAGCAAATGGGTGCCAGAAATCACCGATGTCTGCCCAAACACCCCCTTCCTAGTTGTTGGAACTCACAGAAACCAACCCGCCTCAGATTCCATTGATTCTAGATGCAGCCCCGTCGGACACACACTAGCGAGGCAAACAGGTGCTCGCGCATACATGGAATGTGATGTCGGAGACCCAACAGAAGCTAGGGCGGTTTTCAACCGGGTGAGTCATTGTAAATACCCTACGTGATGATTCTAATGCCTCAAAGGCCATTTCCGTCGCACTGGGACTAGATCGACTTTCTAGCAGGCTGCGAGCTGCGTTGGGACGTGGTGCTCTGAAACCACAGACAGAGACGCAGTAAAGTTGAGGTGTGATTCAGGACACCAATCAAAGTACAAAACTATACCCAGAATATATGAGGCTCATTAAAATCAGAGAACTCGAATGGAAAATCGAACAAGTAATCATACGACCTGGCCTTGATGACGCGTGGTCAAGAGACTCAGGATCGAGTTACAATAGATGAAAAGGATAATCGAAGAAGTGGAAGCAACAAAGTAATAAGTTCATGATGATGTAGCGATACTCTGTACATGACGAGACTGGATCTTAGGTGATGATGTATATTGTTCAGTACTTACTTTTTGACCACTGTAATCTATTTGAACTCTGCCTTTTCCCACCCAGACCTTCTAGATAGGTTAACTCTGATATCACCAGCCGGCTTCAGTGATGTCAAAGGAAGCTTCGATCTATCCATCTGAGGTATGTCAAAAGTCTCTGTCGTAGGGGTCATATCAAAGCCTAGCAAAACACTTCCCACAAAGGTAAGGACTTCATACGACGCAAAATGACGACCTGGACAAAGTGTGTTGCCACCGCCAAAAGGTCTGAAAGCGGCTGCTCGTCGCGTCTTTTGCTCTTTGGTTAGGACCTTTGACTTGAGAAACCGCGTGTGGTCAAATTCATCTGCATCTGTTCCCCAGGTAGTTGGATCGGCGTGGATGAAGGCTGTTGGCATCTGGACTTGAGCTCCTTTCTTCAACAACCACCGGTCTTGAATCAGAGTATCTTCATTTGTATATCGTACCGTTGCAATACCGCTGGTCATGCGGAGCACTTCGTCGTACGTTGACATGAAAACAGGGCACCTTTCACGAATGGTTGTGTAGTCAAGAGAGATTCCCGTGCGAGATGAGGGCTGTTCCAAAGTGGCTTCAATTTCTGATCGAATCTCGCCCAGAAGCTCTTGTCTGGAGAAGATTGATATCAACAGCCAGAAAGTCGTGGGGATTGTGTTTCCGACAATGGCCAGAATACTGCCCAGCAGAGCGCGGGCGTTGTTCTCGTTGCTGAGCCCTCGTCGAATACCGAGACCTGAAAGTTCCTTGATGAATGAACATGCAGTGTCCAAGCCATTGCTATTGAGGTATTTCAAAAATGCATCAACAAGTTCCTTTCGGGTTTCTTGTGCAGTGGAGTGTTTCTTGGGGCTCAAGAACCAAGGTACTCCCAGAAGAAGGACTTTGATATTAGCTTCCCACAACCTGGTTATGTCAGTATATGTGTTACATCACAGAAGTTAATGTACTGACCAGAAGGTTGAGTTCAAGGATGGATCGAGTGTGAAAGGGTCTTTTTCTCCAAAGCAAGCAGAGTTGTTTGTTCTCATGAAGAGATCTTGAACCCAAGCGTAGAGGTCGATGGGTTGGCTAGAGGGGTGTTTATCCATAATACTCAATAGCTTTCCGCGAATGAGGGCACACAACTCATCCAGTGACTCTGTGCCAGGAAGCAACGAAGCCTTTTGGACTTTGTGGATTTCACCATACATGCCATTCTCGGTATGTGCATCGCGGAAGATCAGTTCAATACCTGCCTCGTCAAATCCCATCATTCGACGAAACGCCGGTATCATGGCTGGACTGAAAGAAAGCGATGTGGTGTTTCGTTGAACTGCCTGGACCAGCTCTGGAGATGTCACGATGTAATTCTTCTGGCCCGACATATCAATCGTGAAGATTGGATGTGGTTGTTGGGCGCTGACATGGTTAGTAATGATCGATGACAATAGTACGAAACTTACCTGACTAGATCAAAATATCGTAGGCCATGTTTCAAGAGTCCGTAGATGTGACTGAAATAAGGGACATGTTCTTTGACGTATGGCGGTTCTCGGGGGTCTGGCTGTTTCCTGGTAGTCAAAGCGACGATGGCTACAAGGACGCAACAAACCACTCCAATGGTGAGATTGCTGAGAGCCATCGAATACACTACTCAGTGTTGTACTGTCTACCCTTTGGCTTTGAAAGAGTCTGCAACTGCCTGGCGAAGGGTTGCCTGATGTGATAACAAGGGAATGCCCTGATACCTGATAACTTGAGAGCTGAGGAACAAGATACATAGGACAGAGCTGTTTCGCTCCTGACATTTCCAATCCAGGCGTGGTGGGCAGTCCAGCTCAGAGTTCTAATTTCGTTCGACGGGTCAAACACAAAAAAGTAAGCACTGCCTGAACAAGCTGTTTCGTGACGTTGGTGGAGGCAACGACATGCACGACAACGGATCTAAGACACCGGATTTCATGCGTCCTAAAAGCAAGTCTCAGACCGATTGGTATACCGAGTTTAGGGAAATCGTTTTCCGGTGCAATAGCTAGGCCTGGTTGGTAGCGGAAGTCGGCTCCGCAAACTCCATATGTGAGGTGGTATTAGATGGAGATAGTAGCGTAGGATAGATTGGGGTGTGAGTGTATGAGCCTAGAGTCGGTTATCTAGCTGCAAGTCCTTGGTAGGGGTTATAGTGTATTGAAGGATTTACATCCATGTCCTCTCTTTTTACTCCACAGCACACGCTCCAGAGTTGGGATTCATGGATTGTTGAGTGGGATCCGACCCAATGGATACAAGGCGCTTGTGCTTGTTCTTTTGGTCCTGGCGGCTTACCTCAGAAAATAGACACAAGTTAGTGCGTTATTGGTCATTGCTACGGAATAGCTCTACCCAGTTATGAGCAAGGGCGCCTTGTGAGATTCATTCTGGGTAGTTTTCTGTGAGAATGCTCCATCGGCCCAACGGTCGTCCAGAGCAAGTCAATTTTACCATCCCAGCTTCTGTCCTCACGGAAAACCCGTTACTAGCAATTTTGAACCAGATCGATGGCCGGTGATCTCGACATCCTTAGCAATAATGGCCTGTCGTCTTTACCTCCATCCTTTGGTCATATCGACGGCCCAGCAATTCTTCTTCATCTACATCGCTGGCTTCACCTCCCGAACGTCAATTCTGCGACCAATTGGATTCATCATCTTCCTCATATCTACCTTTGTCGCTCTTTCTCATTTTGAAGACTTCATTGAGCCGCCAGGATGGGTATCTAGAGCAATCATCTCAGCATTTCCTCAGATCTCGTTGACCTACTTCGAGCGCATGATTGTTCGTAAAATTGCATACGTGGATGTGGATGAGAAAAAAGAACAGAAGCCTCAATCGGGATTGGCAGAGTTTCGCTCGCGATATGTCTTTGGGCAAGAGGTTGCGTCTTCCATGAGAGGCTTGGGTACACCTTGGGAGATCAGAAATATTCACCATTTCGACTCTAGGGACCCAACCTACGTACCTGCAGCGACACCTTTCGTTTGCATAAATCTACTCAAAGTATTGCTTTGCTTTTTTGTTCACAAGCTGTGCATCACGACACAGTTGAGCCTGGATCAGCAGTACATGCAACCTCACTATGTGCCCATCTTTCGCCGTCTTGGTGAAGTGACCATGGCAGAGCTGCAAGTCCGGTACGTTGCAACAGTTACCACGGTCGTGTCAATTTTCTGCTTTATTCAGGGTGGCTACTCTCTGGCTTCCGCAGGGTCAGTTATCATGAATCCCAAGGCCGTAAAAGATTGGCGTCCTATCTTTGGTGAATTGGCACAGTCGTATTGTCTTCGACGCTTCTGGTCGTGAGTTTTCTCCACTGCAAACCGCTGCCACAACCGCTAACAGTCCAGGACCTTCTGGCACCAAGGCCTACAAAATAACCTACGGGGCACTGCAACGTGGATCACCACCAACGTCTTTCGCCTCAAGTCTTACTCACTGCTCTCACGATACTTGAAGATCCTCATCGCTTTCGCGTTGTCTGGTTTAGTCCACGTGCCGAGTGACATGGGAAGTGCAGTTCCTGCTGCCAAGAGCGGAGCAATTCTTTTCTTCAGCACACAGTTGGTAGGGTTGATGTTGGAGGATGTCTTTGGCGACCTATTTCTTCCGCTGTGGAAATACAAATTCACGAGGGTTCTGGCGAGACTAGCGGGTTACTTTTGGGTCATTTCTTTTCTTGCTTGGTCAGGGCCAGTTCGCTGGTTCCCTGTGATCCTCCAGCAGACAAAGGAAACCGAGCTTATCGGGCTTGATGCATTTAAAGTGATGGGCAAAGTGATGCACTGTTGGTAGCTTTCAACAAGAGCAATAGATAGAGTTGAGAAATCCATTCTCACAAGACAAGATATATACGAGTTTGATGCCTTCCATGAAGAAAAGAAGCCATTTTTGTCTTTTGATCCGACACCCGCATGCGAAGCGTAAATTAAGATATGAGATGTGTAATGAAGTCGAGGCCAGGTTTTGTTGTCGCTGAAACATGCGGTAGGATTAGCGCTGTATAGTGGTTGATGTGCTCCAAAATTAGTGTTGCCCACTGTAACACGGCTACTTAACGCATCTGTCCACGACCCAATTCTTCTCAGTCATTATCACGACTCACAAACCACCATCATGATCTCGCCTCTGTACGCTATTGGCGTCTTCGTACTGGGATATGTCGCTCTTAGTACGCTGCAACTCGTTTACAATTATCGCAAAGCAAAAGCCATCGGCCTTCCCGTCTTAATCACACCAATTGATCCGGTTCGTCTTATGTAATTGACAACATTAATTGACTTGTCTAACATTCTCAGTCAAACGTCCCCTACTTGGTGCTCAGCAGCTGGTTGGAGCCCTTGCTGAGAAATATACTGCCTTTTGGACTCTCAAACTTTGTGGAATACAACAGCCGCGACTGGAATTACGAGCAGATTAATGACCTTCAAGAGCGAATTGGCGACACCTTCATCATAGTCAGCCCCAAGCAGATTCGTGTCTTCACCGGCAATGCAAAGGCCTCTGACGATCTGTGTCGGCGGCGCAGGGATTTTGTCAAAGCTGTTGCTCTTTACAAGCCGCTTGAGATCTTTGGCCGCAATGTCGTGACCACTGAAGGAGATGACTGGGTGCGACATCGAAGAATCACAACACCTCCATTTAATGAGAGAAACAGCGCCCTTGTTTGGGACGAATCAAAGCGACAGGCCACTGACATGCTCAAGATGTGGGCTTCGAACCCAGAAGGCGTTGTCAATCCTCAGAGCGATACCATGGTGTTGGCTCTTCACGTCCTCACAGCTGCTGGGTTTGGTAGAAGCTACACATTCGGCAGTGGCCTTGAGAGTGCGGATGGCAACCACACTCTCACATATCGCGATTCACTCAGTCTCATTCTCGGCAATTTGTTTACTGCTGTATTCACAGCGACGCTCAATCTCCCAACTTGGATGCTGCCATCCAAGTTCAAGCAGGTCCAGGATGCAGTCCTCAACTTCCGCCAGTACATGGCTGAGATGGTCGCAGAAGAGCGCGAGGCCATGGACGCTGGTGCAGAAGAGCAGGATAATCTCATGAGTATCTTGGTTCGAGCCTCAGAGAACCAGACCAAACAAGGCAAAGCTACCCATCACTTGTCAGACTCCGAGATCTACGGAAACTTGTTTAGCTACAACCTCGCTGGCCATGAGACCACGTCCAATACTCTCGCCTACGCGACAATTCTTCTCGCAGCGAATCCCAAATGGCAGAAATGGGCTGCAGAGGAAGTTGACCAAGTCACAGCTGGAGTTAATCTCAAGGATCTGGACTATGAGACATATTATCCTCAATTGAAACGAGTACTGGCTATCATGGTAAGTCTACTGGCCTCGAAATTGATCAGTACTAACACGTTCAGCACGAAACACTGCGACTATTTGGAGCAGCGAGAGCAGTCCCCAAGACCACTGTCGTAGACCAGACCCTTAACATTGACGGTACCTCCTACACAATACCCAAAAACACCTTTATCGGTGTCAACTTGGCAGGTCTTCACACATCATCTGCCTCGTGGGGCAACAACTCTTTGGACTGGCTTCCTAGCCGCTGGATCTCCAACGACGAAACAGGCGAGAAACTAGCTCCCATGCCCACAGGCGCTTTCCTACCCTGGGCCGCGGGTCCGCGAGTGTGCCCGGGCAAGAAGTTTTCGCAGGTGGAATTTGTGGCAGTGCTGGCGTGCCTCCTCAAAGACTACACCGTGGAGCCAGATGCCGATGGCGAGCTCAAAGCAGCGGCGTCAAGGGCCCTAATGGAAGAGGCGAAGCAGTCCAGCTTCAATTTCCTCCTCAAGGTGAAGCACCCCGAGAAGATCAGGCTACGGTGCGTGCGACGATAAGGGACCGTTGGTCCGTCGATGGACAAGGTGCAAATGGACCAGGTAGGCAAGTGGTCTGACAAATGAGTGCCTAAGTGGACGTCCACGGGGATATTGTAGGGCTACAGGGCTTAGACTTGGACTAGATTGAGATATAGGTTGCATTGATCTAAAGCCAATGCTATTACGTCTGAGAAAGAATCCTACGTCAAGTTGATTCACCTTTGTGCACAGACATGACCCAGCCTGTCTCCGTAGGGGTCCTCTAAAGATCCCACTGGATCCACGCTGACTCTTGGCCAATGCTACGTGTTCGATCATCAAGACTTTCGTTACACGATAAAATCCTTTCGAAATTCATCAGTATCCACTGCTTTAACCTTTGTTCATACATAACCACGGCCATTGGTTCCCCATTACCAGCACAACCCTGTTTTACCCAGCGAATGCTCAGTCGAACTCGGTTAGATAGGAGTCTTGATGATTACCCCTGCAATGAATATGTAGTAAGCAAATTAGTGGGACTTGAGTTTTACCGCTATCCGTGTTTGGCAAAGGGTATTCTCGACTTATCTAATCTGACATGTAACTCACACGCCCACACAGGGGGGCACATGGATTAGCGTCACATCATGGACATGCTAGGGACATAACTTGGGGTCAAGGTGAGCACCTGTAGATCTGTAACCTCTGCTGTGCCTCGTACTGATCCCTAACCACAAGTTGACTTTACCCTTTCGAATGTCAAGTCGATGTTATCACAGGGTTACTGATGGAAAGACTAATCACCCCGAACAAGGTCCGCTTCACTCATACTTTGCCTCAGTCGATGACCGGCGTGTGGATATCGCACCCCGACGACCCGTTGGAGTCATCATCTAGCGGCTCCGAGCTGGCTATTCTCGAAAAGACAAGATCCTGGTCAGAAGGACTCCTTTGCTCAGAGTTCCAGACTAGCCTTGACGATATGGAGGCTTTGCTTATTTGGGTATCTATTTATGGGGATGGGCTATTCCTTGCATGATGTAGATAATGCTCAGGCCCAAGTTTGACAGCTGATGTCCACTTGTGGTGTGAATCATTCTTTTTTAACTATCAATTTGAGAGAGTGCTTTCCCAAGAATATCGTCAAAGAAACTTCCAGCCTCGAAATGATTGACAATATTGCTTTAGATGTTTCGCCCAGAGCCTTTGCCCTGGTGGCTTTGTTTTTGCTTTTGTCTACATATTGCATCACCGCACTTCGTTATTCATTACAGCGGTTCAATGATCGACGCCACCAAGGAAAAGAGCCTTCGACACTTCCATATGTGTTACCAGGGGTTGGTTCAGCACTCAGCTTGATCAGAAATCCTCACGGCTTCTTCAAGTCCATCGTGTAAGTCTCATCGCTACCTCAGATACCAACATATCTAACACATCCCAGAAAAAAGGTCGATGATGGCGAGCCCATTCGAATGCGCTTAGGCAATGTCCACGCCTATCTTATCCACGGCACAAGAAACGTTCAACAAGTCTTCCGATGTTCTAAAGAACTCACATTTGAGGAGTTTGCTCTTCGAGTAGCACAGAAAGTCAAGCGCCTCCCTGCCCATGATGCTGCCTTGGTAGCCAAGGATCTATCAGGTTCTTCACGACTGCCCTTGACGGAGACACGGGATGAAGATCGCATATGGAGAAAGTTCCACGAGATCTACGAGCACCACCTTATTGGATCCACAGCAGTGTCGGCTCTTACCGAGCTTTTCATCAACACCATGGTCGACGAGCTTAGTACAGTTGCTACTCAAGGACCAATTGAGATTGGCATTGATGAATTCATGAAGCATCACATGTTCCGGGCATCTACCATTGCTCTTGCTGGTCAAAGAGTCTTTAATATTGACCCCAACTTTGCTGATGTCTTCTGGGACTACGATGAAGACTTCATGTCTCTTCTGTATGGCGTCCCCAAATTTCTATGCCGCAAAGGCTGGAATGCCAGAGATAAATGCTTAGAGACAGTCAAGAATTATCTCGAGCAGGGCTGGCAAAATATTGATTGGAGCGACTGCCACGAGACAAATCCCGACTGGGAGCCCAACTTCGGGTCCAAGCTTGTCCGTGAAAGAGAGACTGCCATGGAGAAGTACGGCATTGGCCTGGATGGAAGAGCTTCTTTCCAAATGGGTCTCATCTGGAGTATCAACTCCAATGCTATCCCAATGACCTCTTGGGTCATCATTGAGATCGTTCGTCGACCGGACATTTTCAAAAGAATCCAAGAAGAGGTTGCTACTGTATTCAACAAAGACACCAAGCAAGTTGATATTGCCGAGTTGAAAAAATTACCGCTTCTCAACTCCGTATACTTGGAGTGTCTCCGTCTTAGATCTTCAGTGTTTGTTGTTCGCAAACTACGAAATTCTATCGAGCTTGACGGATACACTCTGAAGGAGGGCAATCTTGTCCTCGCGCCTTCATACCTTGCACACAATGCCCCCGAAATTTGGTCTTCGGCGTCTTACCCGCCGGAAGAATTCTGGCCCGAGCGATTCATCAAAAAGGGGCAAAGTGGAATGTCTGCAGGCAACTACTTTCCTTACGGAGGCGGTGCTGCCATGTGTCCCGGACGGAACTACGCCAAGCAGGAGATACTTTCAGCGGTGATTTTGTTCTTTGCACACTTTCACGTAGAGCCGCTGCAGTTTGTGGACCGCAGTGGAAAGCCTTCGGACAGGGGACCAGAGGTCGGCAACGAGGCAAGGGGCGTTGCAAGGGTTGATAGAGATTTGCAGGTTAGATTACGGCGCATATAGGATAGATAATACCACGGATAGTTTGTTTGCAGAATTTGACGAGAGATATTATGAATGCAGCTATGTCTCCGTCGGCTAAGTTCCAAGCTGTTTGATAAGAGAGAATGGTATCAACTGATCCTGAGGCTTCACAGCTCTTGCGGCAGGGTATCCCCATGAGGGTGTCATCAAATACATGTAGAAGCTAACCCATAGATACCCAAAGTACCGACGCCAATGACCCCCCATCCCTCTAGAGATATGCTGAACACCATCTTCGCACATGATCGCCAATGCAGTTGTAAGAAAATAGCCGATGACGTTGGACTCTATTGCGGAGATTCCAAGCGCCCTGTCAGCAGGAAAATGCAAGGCTCCAGAAATGAAGAAGCACACGATAAGCTTGCAGTAACGGGCGAGTAATCCTCTCGGCAAGTGCAATACCCCATGAACGACAAAGTCTGACAGGGATGTGAGGTGACGTCGAAGGGTTTGGTGCCAGAAATTACCCCAAAAGCGTCTAATGCTGTAAGCATCGGAGAGACGACCCCAAATCGGGGGTAGCATTTCGACCGGGTAAACATTGAGAGCAAGGTACAGGAGAGAGAAAGCGCTGTTGATAAGCTGGATTACGCAGAAGGTATTGAGCCAGAAGCCTAAGGAGGCGAAAAGACGAAATATCGCCTCTTCTGAACTGACTTCTCCAAAGCGTGCCAATAGTTGCTCGTTGCGAGGCGACATTATGTTTTCGAGATCTGGGGGTGGTTGGTTGGCAAAGACGTCAAGGATGAGATAAGCAATGATTGCATTCTTCGCATGCCTTTTTGCTTCCTGACCGCGGGAGGGTATGAGTGAATGTTTGCTGGACCAGGGAGGTATTTGTGATATCTCTTTACTCGTGCCTACCCCACGCATGTTCCAAAGATTACTGAAACCAAAAAGAAGTCGGTTAACAGTAGACTTTGTTAGTGCCGATGCTTCATCATCAAAAGATAATCTACTCAGACAGAGTTCGTCAAACGTCTTGAGACATTGTATCCACATTCCTGTAGACAGTAATGCCACATGTAGGCGACTCTGCAGAGCATCGTAGATAGCCTGGTTGAAGAGCCATGTAAGCCAGCAGACGGCAACAGCAATGGTAGGCCGAAGAAGATTTGGAGGGGTCGTGAAGCCAAGCGCCAAAGCTGTCAGAGCTTGGGATACTGCGGCAAGGCAGAACGCAGCTTGGGCGGTCATGTTACGAATATTGGTTGCGAGGACGGTATGTACAGGCAATCAGAATGAACCGTTACAGATATTTACAGTGCATTAATTGGGGTTCTTGGGAATCAAATCCGTCTACTGGGGATCGTGTAGCAGAGTTTTGCGTCTGTGCCGCGGCCGTGCAAGGTTCCAAACTACGGCAACTAAATTCTTACAACGAGACGTTAACGGCAGAAGAGTCCAACGCATAACATCCGTGCCGTATGCAGTGGAAAAAGAAACCCGTCACTTCACCGCCGAGGTCCCGCTCGATACGCGTTCCGTCTCGTACCAAAGCAAAAGACAACTCCATTTCCCCTCCACTCAAAGATACGCGAAGGATCGACTATGCAGGCAACACCCCTGCTATCGCGCTTAGATTAGTTTTGTGGGGAGTGTCGATTAGTGGGCTTGGTAAAACCTGCAGTGTAACCTTGTAGGGGGCATGTTTAGCGGACTGGATAGGGTACCCGGCATTACCAACCAGTGGCAAGTATAAGCACAGCACATTCGTGGCACAGTTTTCTTTTTCTCCTATGGACCTCCAGACCTAAGTTTCATGCTCCAATCTAGACCAGACAAAGGACCCGGTAAAATACACACCAACAAACAAACACAGCCAGACCAACGACCCCAGCCCCATAGCGACTCGTTTGACATTTCTCAAAAAAGCAGCTTCGTTGACACGTGGGAACGGCGCGTCCTCTGGTTCAGGCCTGTCGAGAAATCGCGCCAGGGGCGCCCACCCCATGCTGGGCTGGTATTCCAGCAGTTGTCCAGCGGGGACGATGTCGTGGACCCATTGGTTGTGCTTATGGTACAGTTCTGCTGACGGAACCTCCTCCAGGCTGAACTTTTCAGCGTAGTATTTTGACCAGGCGATGATAAGGTCGCTAGAGTGAATCACACCTGGTATCCAGTATCCTAGAATGCGATACCATGGCGACCGCATATCAATACCCAGTCCATAGTATGAGGCCAGCCAAACTTGGGGGTTCTTGCGCACTGAAAGAATGACCTGCTTGTGTAAGTAAGCGCCAGCAGTGGTGGAGAGCCATCTACCTTTGCATCGGGGTAGATAGTAAGCATGTCATCGACAAGGGCGCTGGCAGGTGGCTCAAAGACAGCTTCGAATCCATCGTACAGGTTCTTCAACGCCTTGAGTCTCTCATTGCGATCTTGGATAGCCAGCACGCGGGCACTCTCTTTGACACGAGATATTGGCGCAGGAGGATCTCCTAGATGAAAACATGGCGTAACTCCCAGCATCTCGAGGCCTTTCTTGAGACTCGTCGTCGACGTGCGTGGAAGCCCGGCCTAAACTGTTAGCAGTCAACCCTTGCAGGCGTAGGGCAACATACGACGATGATCTTTACTCTCTGCTTTTCGGTGGCCATTGTGATTTTGGGCTATGTTCCTTGCTGCAGAGCATACAAGTCTCCCAGCATTGAGTATCTATAGACGATTTTCTCACCGCATTATCTTGGTCACTGCGCATATTGGAACCTGGAGTCAAGAATCCCGACAGCTTGATTGAAGCCCACGCCCCCGCTGCACTTACCATGCATGGCCGGCGTGATTTTCGGCGGCTGTGGCGTGCGCCCGTTTCCAAGTTGAAGCTACTGTAGCTAAAATTAAACGGGGTAGCGTTTCGGTTAGGGCTGATGGGGTGTCTGTCTCCTTTGTGGAGGGTGAGTGAACTTTTGGCTGAGTACGTACCTTTGAAGAACTGGACATTTTTCAACACGACTCTGTTCAATCGTAAAGGTATTCTCATTGTCAGAAACGATGGCGGTCTATTTACTGGTAGCCGTGTTTTTGGCAGTCGTCTACATAGCTGGCCACAAGAGCTCTCCCCAGTTGCCGTCTACGCTTCCTCGGTTGTATCGTTCTTCATATCCTCCATTCAGACTACAATGGGAATACCTCACGGATTGTCGAAGGCTATTTCTTGAAGCCTATCATAAGGTGTGTTTCGTTCTTATCCATAATGATTCTAGTTAACAACCTCAGTTTACCAAACATGGCAAAACCTGTGTTCTACCCAGTATGGGTTTCAAAGATGAGATTCACCTAGCACATCACCATACGCAGTGGGCAGCTTCACAACCTGATGCTGTTCTAAGCCCTGTTGAGGGGTTTCGAGAAATTGACAAGGGAGATTGGAACTCCGGGCATGCCAGTTATATCCAAGATCCTTGGCAGAGTATTGTCATTAAAAAGGAAATGGGCCGTTTCCTTGAGACACTTGCTGCCGCCGTAGATGATGAGCTGCAGTATGCTGTACCTGAGCATATACGACCAGATGTAAATGACGAGGTCGATGTCTATGAATCCATGAAATGGATCGTGGCTCAAGTCTCCAGCCGTTTCACTGTTGGCCTGCCTCTCTGTATGTTCCTCTTTTCTTGGTATAGCACCAGCTAATCTTTTAGGCCGCAATAAAGAGTACTTGAAAGACTCACTTGCTTTTGCAGATCTATTCATCTTGAACTCTGGTCTTCTGATCTACACGCCATCGTTCTTCAAACCTCTGGTAGGTTTTCTCGTAACTCTGCCAACACGGTACAGACGACGGAAAGTTCAGAAGCATATCGCAACTCTCTATAGCGATCGGATAGAAAGGCTTCTGAACCCCGAGCCCTGCGAAAAGAATGAAGAGCCCACCGATAATCTGCAGATGATGATGAGATATGCTATCAGCAAGCATGGAAACCAAGTTTCACCATCTCAGATCTCCGACAGGCTTTGTCTTGCAAACTTGGCGTCTTTTCATCAAACTGCAGTTGCAATCAGCAATGTATTGATCAATATCGCGGCCTCGGATGCTGAGTTTGGCACGACTGCAGTGATTCGCCAGGAAATGGCAGAAGTACTAGATCAAAATGGCGGCGTTTTCGATAAAGCATCAGTGTCCAAAATGATTCGAACTGACAGCATCTTGAGAGAGTCCATGCGAACTCATGGCTTCGGTAATAGAGCCATGATTCGTAAGGTACTTGCGCCAGACGGTCTCGAGACACCAGATGGGCACATTCTACCCAACGGGTCTACCATGTCCATCCTTTCGTATCCCGTGCACAACGATGCTGAGATATATGAGCACCCAGACAAGTTCTACCCTTTCAGATTCTCGCAGATGAGGATGGGCGAGGATGAATCCAGAGACACTAATCCAGCCTTATCGTTTGTTTCGACTTCTCCTACATATTTGCCTTTTGGACACGGAAAGCATGCGTGTCCTGGACGCTTTCTTGTTGACTTCGAGATGAAGATGATTTTGTACCACATTCTAAACCAATTTGATATTGAACTACTCCCAGAGCATAATGGGGTGCGTCCGGAGAGTCAATGGGTGACAGAGGCTGTTATGCCGCCTGTTGGTGTAAAACTGCGATTCAAGAAGAGGCAGTCGGCTTAGCATTTCAGTTGAGCAGTATAGAAGTTTGAAATATAATTAATCGTGAAAAATAAAGTCTTGAGTATTTACTCGTAGTCGTTCTGTTTGGCAACCAAGACACGCGTAGCCACCGAAATAGCGTACAAGACCGCTATGTAGTGGCAGTGCATGAAACGAGGTCCCTGCTGACCCCTGCACACAGCTGGAGTGGGTAACTCTACACATAAAATGCCCATATTCTAAATTTCCCTCCTCACCCACACACAACTCACCATGGCTGGAATCAGTATTTTCCTTTCCTACTATCGCCCCTGGGCTGTTATTGCGTGTTTCTTCGCAATCTATCGCCAAGTAGTCTGCGATCATAACCATTTGGTCAGAGATACGCCGTTTTACATCTTCAAGTCGTTACTGGGGTTCTTGAGTATCTGGGCTCTCTATACTGTTTTTCTGTATCCTCGATTCTTTAGCCCACTGAGACATTTACCGCAACCCAAGGTAACTGCGAATTTCACTATTATTGAGAGTGGTCACTAACACGTCTAGACTGCAAGCTTTATCAATGGAAACTGGGCTGAGTCTGTTCGCGAATCAGCTGGTTTGCCATTTCGACATTGGTCGAGGACGATTGAAAATAATGGTTTGATCAGATATCAGTGAGTAGCCCTACCATCTAGCATGAGTCAAGCTGAAAATCAAGACATCTTTTCAACCAAGAGAGACTCGTCGTAACTAGCCCAGAAGGCCTGAAAGAAGTCTTGGGCCAGAACAGCTATGACTATGTAAAGCCTCATCTGCTCCGTGCCATGGTTGGCAAGATTCTAGGCTACGGGTTGCTCCTTTCTGAAGGAGATGTTCACAAAGTGAGTCGTTTACCACTGGGAATGTATATGGCTAACAGCAGTAGTTGCAAAGGAAGAATCTCATGCCCGCTTTTAGCTTCCGCCATATCAAGGAATTATATCCTGTATTCTGGAGCAAGGCACAAGAGCTTGTCCATGGTATTGAGAAAGAACTGAGCGAGAGTTCAGATCCTGGGATTGATATTGTCGACTGGGCAAGCCGAGCATCTCTGGACATCATTGGCTCAGCAGGAATGGGCCACGAATTCAAGTCCCTTTCAGATCCCAGCATCGAAGACACCATGAAGATGTACGGTTCTATGGTCAAGCAGAGTCGTGGCGCCAAGCTTTTGACAGTGCTCCAACTTATTCTTCCCTCTATTATCACGGACTATCTGCCCTTCCAAAGAAACATGGGCGTGTTGGCTGCTTCTAGGGCTGCAAGAGAAACATCCCAGAGACTCATCAACGCCAAAAAGGTCCAAATGGCGGCTAAGGAGAAGTTATCTCCGGACATCATTTCTACAGCGCTTGAATCTGGTCATTTCACGGATGAGGGGCTTGTCGATACGATGATGACCTTTTTGGCAGCTGGACACGAGACAAGTGCTGCAGCACTCACATGGACGATATTCCTTTTGGCAAAGAACCATGAGATCCAGGACCGTCTACGGGAGGAGATTCGACAGAACGTGGATGGTCTTACTGATGATGTTGATGCTAGAAAGCTTGACAGCTTAACTTATCTTCACGCTGTCTGTCAAGAGTCACTCAGGCTCTACGCACCAATCCCATTCACAGTCCGCGATGCCCTCAAGGACACTTCTATCCTAGGCACATTCGTTCCCAAAGGCACAATGGTCGTCCTCTGTCCCTGGGCCATCAATAGGGCGCATGAACTCTGGGGCTCAGACGCGGATGATTTCAAACCCGAGCGATGGATGGCACCTGGACAAGCTAACTCGGGCGGCTCAAGAAACAACTATGCATTCCTGACCTTTCTGCATGGCCCAAGGAGCTGCATCGGGCAGAAATTCTCTCTAGCCGAACTCATGGCTCTTACGTGTGCGTTGGTTGGACGGTACAGGTTCGACATAGCAAAGGACTACGAGGTACGGGACATAACGGATGGGATTGTAGCTAAGCCTAGCAAGGGTTTGAAAGTGTCTGTGGAAGAAGTCCAGGGCTGGTAAGCATAGGTAGCGTTGTCCAACACGTTGAATCATCCGCAATTTTCGAGGCGAAGGATCACCAAGTGGCACAGCCAACAGAGTTTTGTCATACCGCATTAAAGCACCAATCCAAGGTCACAAGATAACATAAGTCTCCGGAGAGAAAGTAGCCTATCCGTAGCGCCAAGGTTATCAGTTCCATTTTCAATGTCAGGGGTCAAGCTCTCCACAATTAACCTCACGCCCTTTTCCACCCCGTAAGATCTAAATCTCACCCCCGACCATGCTAATTATCTATATCCCTGCTCGTCCAACAGCCAGGACGATGCTTGTCACTGAGGCGAGGCAACATTACTCAATGATGATCGACAGCTTACTCGAAATAGCCACAGCAATCAGCCAACAGCCTGAACTGAGGGAGGGACCTGTTGGTCCCGGGCCGTCGCTCACCAGCTCCGCAAAAGGGTACCCTTCATTTTGTGACAGTTGTTCGTGACGTGACGTTCCTTTTCCGTTCTTCAAAGACTGCAACTTCTTGAGCCTTTCGACAACGCATTCCACATTCTTCATTTACGTCCAACATGTCGATAGCAGACGGTTCCTACGCTCGGGGCGACCTCCTCAATGGCTGTAAAGACCTCATCCCCGGCCTGAAAAACGCTTACGGCTACGTGCCTAGTCTTGCGGCGGGAATCGTCTTTGATCTTATCTTCGCCGGCACAGGCATCTATCACATTGTCCGCTCGTTCCAGAAGCGAAAGGCCACCTCGTACCTATTGGCCATCGCGTCTTACATTGAGCTTGTCGGCTGGATCGGGCGAACGTGGTCCAATAAGTGTGCCTACAACAAAATTGCCTTCCTTTTACAAATCACCACTCTCGTTGTCGGTCCCATCTTTGTCGCTGCCGCTATTTACGTTGCTCTTGGATACCTCATCAAAGCTGTTGGTCCTCAGTACTCCATCATCAGACCCAAGCTCTATCTCTGGATCTTCCTCGTCGTCGATGTCCTTTCCCTTCTCATCCAAGCCGGCGGCGGTGGTCTCGCCTCGGGAGCTGCTAACAAAGGAAAGGATACCAAGCCCGGCGCCAATCTCATGGTTGCAGGTATCATCTTCCAGCTCGTCAGCATGACTGGGTTCTGCGTTCTGTTCGCCATCTTTGTCTTGAGGACCAGAGGTCTTCAGCTTGCCAAAGGCCAACGTCTTGTCATCTACGGCACCATAGTTTCTGTTGTCTTCGTCTATATTCGGTGTATCTACCGAACTGTGGAACTTCTCGAGGGATGGAATGGTCATTTAATGAAAACCGAAGGATACTTTATCGGCCTTGATGGCGTCTGCATTGCCTTTGCTATTCTTGTTTTTTGTATTTTGGACCCTGCCGTACTCCTGGATAAGAAGAAACCGACCATGGCTTTTAATGAGCTCAACACTGTTTCCACCAAGTAAATTTGTTTTTGGTGGTCCGCTCTATTTAGATTAGACATTCGCTTGTGGCTAAGAGTCGATAAATATGAAATTGTTGGTCTTTTCTGTTCGGATTTATGATTCACATATTGATATCTTTGCTATATCATCGATTGCTCCGTGTTTGAGGATACCTACCCCCAAAGCTACTCATTCCTCCGACGCACATTTGTTGCAGTTGCAAAGTTCCAAGGTTATCATCACAGGCTATTGAAATTCGACTGTCTATCTGGAGGTTTCTGGAGTTCCCCGTAGCCCTTTCGCTGGAAGTCCCGAACATCAATCACGATGGACCATTAGAATACTGGGGTCGAGATTCCCACTTTCAAAAAAGACTTGCACGTTCAATCCATGTCTGCTAATAAAATCCACCTTGGCCCTCTAGTGACCTTGTCGTGTAGTATAGTGGAAGCTGAGTCAGGAGGACTTCAATACACCATATTGCAGAAACCCAACCCCGCTACGCAGCGAAGAAATCGAACACAAATCCCGTCATTTCCATGACTTGACACAGACATGTACTCAACAGAAAAATCCCCTTCTAGGCTTCATCGAGTCTTCATCGAGTCTTCATTTCACTCTCATATAGGGTTGAGAGGGTGTCATCATCTCCACAGTAACCGCTATCCGATCTAAAGAGAGCATCCTCATATGTGTCCATGCCATTAGACAGCAAACAAGGTTGCCATCGTTCAAATTTGTTCTCCGTATCTGAAACGAGAGATTTGGAGTGTAAATGTTCTATCGGCTGGAAATTCATTTGGTCTCTGTCGGTCACCTGGCAAATGCTTCTAGCCATTTCAGACTTCGAATTTGAAATCTCGCAGGGTGACTCCATTATATCAATGGGCATGTCGAAAATACTTTGACACCCATCACTCAAAGCTGAGAGAAATGCTGGGGAGCTAAACACAAATTCACGTTCCGAATCGTATGTGGGCTCGCTAAAGATTACTTTGGCGTCTTGGACTATCTGCCGGGGATGTTCAGAAGACTTTTGTTCAAACCGAGCTTCGACTTTATCAAGTAGCTTCAGCAGTAGGGGGTACAACTTATCTTCACAGACACCTAATCCGTCTCCTGTCTGCACAAAGTCTGATATGATCTGGGGTCCTTCTTCCTTCCAGGTGCCACGAAGAATTTCAGTGACCTCTTGGAATACTCCATCCAATTGTGGCTTCGGTGCGATATCGTTGGGGCCAAACAAGATTTCCCAGATCTTGTGCCACTGCCTTGTAGGTGACAGGCCTCTGTCGAAACGGCTTTTGAGAAGCTTTTGCGCTTCGGGGGAGACTCTCTCAAGGTTATCCACAGACGTGTTTGGGCACACTATCAACCGAACGTGATCTTGTAGCAGCTCTGACGAAGGGAATTCTTTGGAGCAGTTTGAGCATTGGAACGGAATGGTATGTCTTCTCTTCAAGTGTTGCTTGACATCAGAGATTCGAGGCATCTTGAGGTTGATGCATTCCAGATACCGCGCTGGGCACCTTCTGAAATAAGGACATGCAAACTGTACGACCTTCTCGTTTTCAGAGTCGCCAGTTCTCGAGTGTCTACCATCGTCGTCCTGGACATCGTCCACATCATGAGACTCGACCCTACAGCCCCCCCTAGTATGCGCCTTGGCACTTTCCGCCTTCTTTATACGCCGTTTCGATGAATTTGTTGGTATTTGTGCATCAGGGGGGTATGAAAGATTCTCCGCCGGAATTTTCATATCGATGTCAGATGATTTTATTCTGCACATATCAAAAGGTCCTTCATAGAACGCCGTGTTATCAACTTCGTTTATTTCCGATACCGGGGACTTTTATCTTACTCTGCGCTGAATTGCTTTCCCTTGGAACTCTGTCCAGTCGGGATCTCATTGACGTCGACCCAGACGTTGTAAGTCTCGAATGAGCACGTTTCAATGTTCCCGGGCTTGGTCGGGCCGGATTTGGTGGAAGTCTTTTTGTTTTTGGCATGTTTTCGTATTCTCTAAAGTAAAGAATTCACTGGGATACGTGTCAGCCAAGGAGTCTGACAGCAGGATCTCAAAGTACCTGTGTTTTGGTATATATCATCGGCGGAGACCTAGTCTCAAATTAAGAGTATCCTGACTAGAAGAGACCTTAGAATGGAAGCTTGTTCACTCGGATATAAAACTGAGTAGGATGCACCGACGATAGACTCGGCTGATATCAGAGTGTGGAAAGCTCAACTTGGGAAGGAAAAGAATCATTGAGCTGAAAGGTGGGCGGGATATAAGGGGACTATGGTGGCGTGGTGGCACAATTCACAGGATGGCACTAGGTACGCACCCGTGCAGTGATTACGCTACCCGAGACGGCCAATCAAGAAGGGGCCCTTTATTCATGATGATACGCGAAACTGACTTGCAAAAACGCAATCACACATCTTTATCAACGATTAGACACATCATTTACAGTATAGTATGGCGCCCAGACATGGTAATTAGCTGTTATCTCTCAGGCTAACATTAAGCCCGTAGTCCACAAGTTATTAGGCGCAAGTCCATCTCGACAATGATTCAAGAACACTTCAGTCCTAAGTTTAGATCTTCGCCTTGGATGCTGATTTGACTGGTAGGTCCGGGATCGGTATTACGCCGTAGGCTCCCGCAAGTAGCCTGCCTTGTGAATCAAGACCCGGGTCTGACAGCCAGGCTTGAATGCGCTGATTGTACTCGTGGGTCTTGTTTGACCCATGCGAGTTGCTATTTAGGGTTAGGATGCAACCTTGGCATGTCTGATGTGAACCAACCTGGTCGAAGTTTGGGTGGATGCAGGCATGATGGGAGAATTTGGTACAATGTTATTTGGTTCATTGAGAAGGTTTCCTGGATTAAAAACCTAACCTGGCCATACATATATACTGTTGATGTACACAAATGCGAGAGTTCCTGCTTCGCAATTGTGCTGGGCCGTAATACTATCCGCGGCCGTGGACATCACGAATGTGAAGATTTGACACTGCCAATACGTATCTTCGCTTTTGCGAGGGGCTTGATTCTTCTGGGGGCAATTGCGAACCCTCGGATTGAATTAGCCCATCCATGCAGAAGCCAAAGAAGTGAGACAGACGTCGTAGGTGGCGGCGAATGAGGTTTACCGACATGCTGTACAACTTCAGCCCATCGAATGAGAACTCACAAAGCGGGGTTCAGAAACAGTATTCCACGATTGTGGAAGAAACCTGACTCGAGGGAGAGGCCTCCCCAAAATTGGGTCGTCTCGTGCTGGCGTAGGGCGAGGCAACTGTAAAAAGACCAATGTAATCACCACGACCGAATCTCCCAGATCTGGAAACAGTCTGCAGCAGGATCGCGAACAAGGTGTTTCAACACTTCCACAATTGAGGAGGATGGTATTTTCTACCTGGATCTTGCTATGTTTCTCCTTATTTACGTAGGTGACGCTCCACGATTGTGTATGACTGCACATATTGTATGCTATCCATGTACGGAAGAGGTCTCGCCACACCTCCGTGCAAGGCAGACATTTGAAGTTACGGCATCATGGCCAATGCTGTCCTGGTTCGCATGAGGAGGTAGTCAGGATCCATTTCCAGGAAGCTAGAGACTTATAGATCATTCCCCATTACCATTTTTTGAACGAACTTGTATCGTCTCTCGCGTATTTTCGATCCCAGCCCTTTGTGACATTGGCGTCTCAAACATGGTTCCAACGTTGTTTCCAAGACACCATCGACATACCCTGTCCCTCGCAAATCATCAGTCTACGGGGTCTTCCTCACCTAGAGAACTGACCAGACGCTTATTATTCTTCTTGAACAGTCGCAGTAGTCGAAAAAGCTCTGGACTTGTGCCACAAGGTCCTTCTCGCGCAAAGGATGGATTAGTCATGGCTTACAATGGCCTCGCCTACCCTGAAGTGGAGAAGTCGTTTGGTGTTGATTCATCAGATAACCTCTTATCACACAGTAACTACAACCCACAGACACTATGGAGCTTATATTGATATGAGGTGGCCTAGATGATACCATTGACGATGTTTGTCCTGATGCTCTTCCGAACCTCAGCGAATATGCGCCCAAAAAATCGCTTTCTTCCATCCGCAAACTTGGAGCAGAGCTTACACGTTTTGCCAATCCGGGCGAACGGTCGAGCCAGAAACGTGCTCAAGGCACATTGGACAATTCCAACAGGCATGGGAAGAGACAACGCCAACGAGGCCGGAACCCTAGCGACGGAGCAGGGGGCAACGGAGGCAGCGAAGACCGCAAAGGAAACCGGAAACCTGACGGCGCGAGATATCCTGCATTGTATGGCAAGAGCCCGGCCAAGGTACTATTCGAATGCCACTTCTACAAGCACGATCCGGCCCGGTACGAAAAATGTAGGGGTATCCGCCTCTCGCGCGTGTCAGATGTCCCTGGACACATCATGCGGCAACATCTGTTGGCGGAGGTCAGGCTGCAGCCTGGTGCTGAAGCCGACGTAGCCAACGAGGATGACGTTGGAAATGTAACCTATTGCAACAAGCCAAAAGACATTGTTTTTTATTGTCCGAGATGCCGCATCGAGTTTTTCGGTCCAGAAGCTGACTTTCGGCGGGACAACCATTTGGAATATGGCCTGTGGCCCTGATTTGTATTGCACATAAAGGCTTCCGATCCGATAAGTGGTGGGGCAATGAAAAGCACGTTACCTAGTTAGGAAGTCGATGGTGAGGAATCTCAATAGTCTAGCCGATTGAGATCAGCGTCAAGTTATGCAGAGTCAGATAATGTACCTCTTTAGCCGTAAACCTCTTTAGGAAAGGTTGCCAAGAAAATACCGATGAGGAAAGGCATTTCTCTCCCAAAAGGCCCCCGTGTTATGTG
>JAAGWP010000208.1:0-85760 GCA_013266165.1 Fusarium graminum
TATTAGTTTATTACTTTATATTTTTTACTTTAAAGCTAAATAATTCATATCCTCCTCCCCTGGGTCTGGTTTATCTTAAATAAAAGTTAGTTTTTTAAGTATCTTCTGGGCTCTAATAACTTGATATAATATTTTTAATAAGTAATAATAACATTTCTATTAGTATACACTCTTTACTACTAGTATTATAGTTAAGTATATAGAATCTAGTTCGATCTATAGGGCTGGGCAACTGATATACATGAGCGTACGCCCTAATATAGTAAACTTAATATGCTTTTCTATTTTATAACCTTAATCTCTCTTAAATGAAAATTTAAAAGGTCAGCTTAAAGTTAAATACTTCGTGAGCATATATTAATAAATAAGCCTATTACTACAAGGCTATAGCAGAAGTAATAGAGACGTATAGGAGTTTATATATTTATTTAACCTTTGGTGACGATACTGTTGGGCCACGACGCGTGATTCGCGAGGACCCTTTACTATCCCTTATAGAGTACTAGATATTCTAACCATAATATTATTACTGCACCGCTAGAATATGGAAAAAGAGCCTCTTAAAACTTATGGCCGGTGACCTTCAATCCTTCGAGCCATTCCTCCAGTGCCTCCATGTTGTTGCACTGCAGCCACTTAGCTGTCATGTGATAAACGGTGTCTGAAACCCTCTGGTACTCGGCCCTATCCTCCATTAATCTGGTGACGGCCTTTACCCAAGGCCTTATATCTTGATCTGGCACAAGATATTTCCCAGACTTGTCGCGTTTTCCGTCAATTGGATTAACCGGGATGATATAATCTAAGCCCAGCATTGCCTCAGGAAGAGCACCTGCATTTGACGAGATAACCGGGATACCTCGAAGGTGAGCTTCAACCACAACCATTCCCCAGGCCTCGTACCAGAGAGATGGAACGATAAGCACCTTTATATCACGCCAGAGCTCTTTTTGATCTGTAGCTGTCGGACGAACCCTGCGAGAAGCCCATCTGTTAATTCACCCTCATATGTATTCCGTAGGTGTTTAGCTTACGTCATGTTGGGCAAGTCTCCCAATTGTCTGCGTATCTTACTATCGGCACCCCAACTCATATAAGTAAGGAATTCAAACTGGGGACATGCCTTCGCGAGATCAAGGAAAATATTTGAACCTTTGACCACGCAAGGGTTAATCATACAAACAAACCTCTTGTTCCAGTTTCGGAGATGCCTTGGTATCTCGTGCTTTTCAGCAGTTAGATATGTCCAGGGATGATGCACCAGAAAGTTTGTTTGTAGGTGGCCATGGTCAAAGGCGTATGTTTTGATCGCGTTAGACACGCTCCATATGCCATCGAGATCACGAAGAAGCTCGATTTCACGTGGTGTAGTCGAGTGGCCAGGTAATCCGCCAGCAAATGGTCCAAACGGAAGCTGCTCGGCTGTATGTACAACTGCTATCCGACTCATGCATACATCTCTCATCTCCGCAGCTGAACTGGCTTGCATTGATAGGCCATCGTTAGACATCATATGTGTCGGAGAGAATCGGCGGATTTGTTTTTGTAGGAAAGAAACGAAGTCTTCTAATGGCAATGGTGGAACCTTTGTCTATTGCAATGTCAATAAACTGTGGCGAGTTTGGAATTAACAAAAAGGACACTACCTCGATATACTCCGCTGTCATCCTGCCCATTTGATTCTGTGGGTTATCGCTGGCACTGAACGCTCCGTGGAACGCTTCGCTGTCCAGGGCCACAATTTCGACACCGTCGTCCATGACTAGCTCCTGAACCTTCACATCCACCTGTGACTTGCCATCTTCTGATCTCAGGGTTAATATCTGTGTGCGTACTTGTACGTCGTGGACGCCATTTCGAGCCATATCCCGTACATAGGTCTCGATTTCTCCTTTGTTGAAGTAGCAAAGCTGGCGAACAGTGTGGCCCCTTGAGCGCAGATAACCGAGAAGGGCGTTATTAGACTTATAACCACCTGATGACGAAAAGAGACCCCTTGCGGTCTGAATGAGGAATACGCGCATAATCTGGATAGGTTCGCTTTATGTGGATTCAATTGAAGCGGAAAAGTAAAGTGTAGGCAATGACAAAGTGAAGTTTCAATGAAGTATGCTTTTAAATAAGGTCAATACTATGGCACATATTGTTTGAAAGTATCATCTGAGGTAGGTAATAGGCTTGTCACCAGGTCGTAATTTGAGGAGCGGTTTAGGATACAGTGATGATTTGATCCCATTACCTAGGTATGTAAGCAGTTAGTTCATAGACTCTTTCGTACTATACGTAATACCAATATAGTTTCAAGGTCATATAATTATTTGCCGTGACTTTTCTCCGGTCCCATGATTTCATGTCCCTTTTGAATGCTTATTCGTAATCTAGAACGCATGATTACATCATTCTAAGCTCCTCTATTAGAGAGGTTTAAAGCACCAGATATTTCAATTAAGTATAAAAAGAGAAAGAAAGAGCTTACATAATTTACTTTACTATAGGTAGAATACTTTAAAATTATTACTGTAACAGTCTCGATACGTGATATGATCATGATGTTCAGATTTATATAAAGACAACTCTATAAGTTGGTTACTAAGTTACTAAACCTTAACCAGTGTATCGAAGGGAAAACAAGCCCCGCTCAATAGAGCTGACTAAAATGTTGCCACTCTGAAAGTAAGGATAAACCGACCAAGCACCAAAGAAGGTTGCCTCGCCACCAACCGCATCATCGTCAGGATGAACATCGAAGTGGCCGATTTCCTCCATCAGCGTACCGCTGTCATCCTGGGCGAGTGAGGAGACATTGACCATACGTAGACCAGATCCGTAATTCGCCTGGTAGGATACACCGCCAACGATGTACTGATTGTGATCGATAGAGCGAACGGGACTTTTGTACACACCACGGAATACGGGATACTGGAGGTCCTGAATATCGACAATGTAAGTCGTCGTGTGCTGGTCAGCTGCAGGGCCAGTCTTTTCCTGCTCATCCAGCTCGTCGTCAAGCAGGAGATATTTGTGGTCCTCAGTCAACCAGCCCTGGTGGGTGTAGGTAGCACCATTGTACGTGGTACGCGACAGCTGGCGCGGCATAGTGCGGCGAGAGATATCAACAATAGTGAGCGCGTCTTCATTGTAGTTGAAGCAGATCTCCTTGCCCTGGTAACCTGCTTGGGGGCCACGGTAAATGACGCACTGGGCGTCGTGCACGTAGCCATCCGACGAGACACAGCCGGCATCCTGGGGTCTCCTTGGGTTGGAGACGTCCACCATCCAAAGGCCAGCGCGACACTTGAGATCATAAGCTGTACCAACAGCAGCAATGAGGGCGGTGTCCTCATTGGCGACAATATTATGGCTGCTGCCGAACGCACTAAAGTGGGCCGCCAGGTCACGACTCACGCTGAAGGTTGGAGGATTCTTGGGATCAGTGTTCAGAATCTTGGTCAGGTCAAATATTTGAAGACCGTGACCAGCTGCCTCGGAACCAATGTAGGCGAAGTTGCCGATGACCTTGATGTCGCGCCACGTAGAAGCAACAGTCTGTGTGGGGAGACGACCGACATAGGTCAGGCTACCGTCCTTGTGCACCTCAGCAAAGGCGGTGCCGTCTGATTGTCCAATAAGGGCAAACTCGCGGCCACTGGAGGCGTGCGTCCACCCTGACCGAACAGATACATTAGTACAGGCTGCGCATATCGGCGATAGTAGCCTACTTACCCCAAACGTCATTGCCAACACGGGTGCGGCTGCCGAGGTCCTGATGACGAAGGAATCCTTTGAGATCAATCTTGTTGCAAGAGTACTCTCCCGCTTTGCCGTCGGTGCAAGACGTGCCAGAGCTGAGTACTTTGTAGCGATCTTTGTCAAAGACGCCAGCAGCTGCCGCACTCTTGTGGAGGGCAAGCTTGCGTTGACGGAGCTCTCCCATTCCAATGGCATGAGGGGCATTAGATGCATGCAGGTAGCTCTCATCGTACTTGGCCGTGCTGATCTTTTTCGGACTCTGTGCGAGTGAGGAGCCCGCAAGGGCGGCAAGTAGGGCGGAGGCGATGCTGGCTTTCATTTTGATGAGTCCAGCGTGCTAGTACGATTCAGAAAGAATATGAGTATGAGACTATAAAACAACACCTGGAGGCTGGGAGGGTATTGAACGACCCTTTATACTAGAAATCGAAGAAGGATGTTGTTGGTCGATCTGACAAAAGCTCAGTAGTCAATGTCAATCCCCCCCAGACTAGAAGTTGGACCTTTCGTCTTTGGCAGGACATTTGACTGGAAAAGGTTGATCATGCGAGCTTCACCGTTTTTCCCAAGCTCGCCAAGTAAGTGAGAATCATGGGTACTGATACTTACCCTGCTCATGGTGGCCAGGATCGACGAATCAGATGCTAGAAGGGAGGACAAGCGATGTTCGTCGCATCTACTTAGAGTTAGTAATTGAGATGTTAGCAGTGGTTAGTTCCCTAGAGTAATTGCGACCTTCACATCCAGATAGCTAAACTGCCAAGGTTCAAAGGTCCCAGTCACATCAGCAGGAAATATGCTTAGTGTGCAGCGTGGAAAGATAAGACCACCAGTCACATCTCATATCTGCCCCAAGCTTTTCTGGGCGTATAAAAACCCCAGACTTTGCCAAGCGATCCTGCCGATCATGTACTATTTTAACTTCAACCTTATTATATAAATATGCTACATTATCACAAGACCCACAACGACTTCGTGAGTTGCCTGTTCAGGACACAAGCCCGCTTGTCGAAATGTGACCTACCATGTTAAGGCAAGAGTACGCTCTTGGCAGCCCAGGGTCAGAGCTGAAGTCAATTTTACATTGTTGGAAAGAATCGACGAGGGAAAAGGTACGAAGAGACACGGAAAGTTGAAGTTTAAGAATATACACTTACTTGGGTCTCTTACTCGTAGCCCAATTGAGGTCGAAGGAATAATGACATGACCAAAGACCGTAAACAGGAGTTTCACATCAAGAATTCCTACATTGATCTCGGTAGCGTTAACTAACCTTAACTAACATTATGGATAATTACAGCCGCGCATGCTGGATAAATTAGCTGTCACTAATATTTCGCCATACTTATGAAGTGACATTTATTAGGTAATGGATATCTGTGCCTAGCATGGGGGTTGAGGTACGATAAAAAAGAATCGTACAATTAATTAATAGAGATGATGTTGCGTAATCTGGGAATCGAACCCAGGGCTCCCCGAATTTTGCCACGGTGGCAACGGAGAATTTTACCACTAAACCAATTACGCGAATGTATTAATAAGATAACTTGTAGCCCGTCGAAATCCAAGGATTGTTGCCACTTGCGATGTTCTCGGACTAAAAAGTGGCGAAAGTCTTTTAATAGGTGAATGTCGCAATATTCTGGTTGACTGCCGTTTCTCAGCAGCCACAATATCACAGGAAATACCTCCTCACACTAGCCGAACGTCGATTAGACCAGACAGGAGTTTGACCCGTGTATCTATAGACTAATGCCGCAGATAAGAAAAAACGGCACAAGAACGTGCTTATGACTGAGATCTTTGAGACGACCGGATTCTCCGAACGATATATTGATCTCTCGGGTGCAGTCGAACTGGGATATTGAGTCACAGCTCATGGCGTTGGGTGAGAATGGAATGCAGGCGAGTAGAAACGGAGCGAGAGGCGTCATTGAGCACGCAAAACACACCCACCGAAGACCTCTTTGACTGCGTTGATATCTAGTTCAACTTCAATAAAACCCTAGCAACCAAAGAGATTTAACCACTCGATACTCACAATAACAGTATATCGAGCGATCTATAAAAGGGCATAGAGTTAGATGAAATGATATAACAAAAAGTCTCGTCGTTCCGAGTTTGCCATGGAATCCTCCAAGCTATTGATTTTGCCAGTCCACATCATATGGCAATGATAACAAAGGAAGCCTAAGCCAAAGGGAACCGGAAAACGCTAGATTCATCTAGCAAAGTGATGATGGTGCTGCTTTCCATGATATCAGTTCATCACTTTTGAGATAATTGTACGGCAGCAAGCCACTAAGGGTGCGAAATGCTATGTGTGGCCTTCCGAATACCGGCCGCTATGTATTGCCCTGGAGAAGGTCTGGAAACGAGCGGGAGATGCCGTTAGCAAGACATATCGCGTTTCAGACTTTAGCCTAGCAGAGGCCGCCAGTCGTCTCAGAGATTTCTCAGGGGTCCTCAACTCAGAGAATCCGTTATAGGAATAACAGGCGGAGACGAAAGTCCTTGTTACGATGAAAGAAGTAAGTGATTGATAGGTCGTGGCTCGTTCTTTCCACAAGGTGGAATCGAGACCTACGTCGTCAAATACAGTCACGCGCACAAACAGTTAAAATTAGGAAAGAAGGGTATCTGGCCCTTGATACTCAAGAGTAATGAGGTGATGGTCCTGGTCCACACGAAAAGACCATCAACTTTCCAAAAGGCACAGCGCTATTATAGTATCATGAGAATAGCCAGGTGATCTCCAGCTTATTTTCCTCGTTCATGTCGACACTACAGGGACGGCTCAACGGTAGTAAACTCGTTTACGTCATGCTTGACGCGTATTGTACCACACACAAGTCCAGAGGCTACTTTAGCTTTGACACAATGATCTGTACAGGGAGGCATGGTCGTCTTTCTCAAGCTAGATTAGCTATATTTTGCCGATTAGATCTATCTCGTTCCAAGAATGAGAGTCAACAGAATGGCCCATACAAGCTCGATACAGGATTCCCCATTAATCATGCTAATCTTCAGACTTCGCCTTCTGGCACGCCACCAAACAATACTGGCGCCTAAGGATGAGCCAGGTATATCATAGCCTTACTCCGGCCATGCCGTCGTAGAATTCCTGCAGCCATTGCAACAAATACCGATGAGCTTGGGGAATCAGTCGAAAGTTTCTTCCACTCCACGACCATATGGAATGTATCTTATATCTCCTACATCTTAGATTTAGCCTTACTCGGCCGGTAGTAAAGGTGTCATTCCTTGTACATATGAGGGGAGCCAACTTGAGTAAATAAATTTTTACCAAGCGGATCTGATTGAAGATAATCTTACTAACATCTTTGTTTCAAGAGGAGAATATACGATTGCGATCCCTACTTCATTCTCCCCACACGAGCTCATACGCGCCCACCAATCGTTCGTTTATCTTGGAGTTGATTAGTAATGTCTACTACGTCATGGACTTGCAAACACATATGAGGCCAGACTAGAAAGAGGCATGATAGTATCACACGAGATGCAGCTACATCCTATAATAGTAAGGAATCGGCCACCATCCAACAATTTGGGGGTTAAGCGCGTGGGAGCACAAGATTCAGAGCAGTAGAAATATGGAAGCAGCTGTGAGTAAAGCTGGGTCAGAAATTGGTTGAGTCGTTGGGGAGATGGAGTTTCCCAAGCAGCTCTATGCGTCATTATTGGATGTTTGGTCAGAGGCCAGGATATCAGATGCAACAATCGCCTGACCGGCCGTATTTCACCATAATGAGGGTGGATTTCCAGAGCCACGTGGTGGTAGGACTCGTCAACGGCATGCGGTGAACAAGTAAAGTCGGGCAGAAAAATGATAGCTCACAGCCACTTTGGCGACCTTCGTACCCTCGCAGGAACGAAGTCCTGACCATGTCATCGACGAGTAGTGAGGCCCTGACTTATCTAGTTGATTCCCAGAAATAAAATACTGCAGAAGGCCCACGGTATTTCGTATACAATTCCAAGCTCTAACCACACCTGACATGGATAAAATGGTATTTCCAAACACCGATCTTGGCTTTCTTACCAAGAATTATCTCCAGGCAGCTATCACAAAACCTCAGTGTGTTCCTCTTCACTTGGGATCGATCTTGAGGTCTCCACGACAGTTGGTCATTTTTTTGTTAAGCCTGCTGTTCTTTCGTACCATATATAACCTCTTCTTCCATCCTTTGCGACGTATTCCTGGTCCTTTTCTCGCTCGATCCAGCGGAGTCTGGAGGCTGGTTCGATATTTCCGAGGCACCTGGCACGACGATGTCCTCGAACTGCATAAGGAATATGGACAGGTCGTTCGGATATCCCCTGGAGAAGTGAGCTTCACCTGCCAAGACATGGTTAAGGCTATCTACGGTCATAGAAAGCGCATAACAAAGGTAGAAACATTCATGCCGCTATGGCATTTCCGCTTGTGGCTTTAGTGCTAAGATACAGGCAGGGGAACTTTTACAATACGTTCATTGTCCCCAATATGACAATCAGCTTCTTTGCCACGAGGGACAACAGAGTCCATAGGCTTCTTCGGTCACGGGTTTCTAGTGCATATTCAATGACATCGATTCTCAGCATGGAGCCGCTAATTCAAGACGTGATGAATCTCAACCTCAAAAAGATTGCTGAGCTGGCAGACGGAACGAATCCTATCCCACTTGACAAGATGGTCAACTACTTCACCTCTGATGTTGTCGGACAACTAGCGATTGGTGGAAAGATTGGATTTTTGGAACAAGGAAAGGATGTGGGTGGCATCATTCAGTCTATCCATGACGGTTTTTATTTCATGGGCAACATGGGCATTCTTCCGTTACAAATGCTTTGGATCAATAATCCAGTATCTAAGTGGATTACCAAGACGTTTGGTGGTGATCGGCTGAATGCTTTTGACGTCTTCATTGACTGGCTGGACGAAAGAGTAGAGGAGAGAATGACCGGTGGGCCCTTGCATGGTCAGCCACGAGACCTCCTCCAATATTTCATCGAGACCAAGAATCATCAGGGACAGCAATTAAGCAAAAAAGAGGTCATGATCGAGGGTGTGAATATACTTGCCGCAGGGTCAGATACAACCGCCATCAGCATCTCGGCTTGCCTCGGTTTTCTCCTTACCAATCTTGAGTGCAAGAGAAGGTTGATGGAAGAGATCGACAACTGTTACCAAACCCTCAAGATTGGCGAAGCTGGGCGGGAAGTCTCTTTCAAGGAGGTCGTGAAGTTGCCATATCTCTCTGCTGTTATCCTGGAAAGTACTAGGCTTCATCCATCAATCCAGTACCAGCTGCCCCGGGACGTCCCAGTTGGAGGGATTCAGATGGGGGAGTATTTCCTTCCCCAGGGTACAACTTGTGGTGTCAGTGCAAGAGCTGTAAATTGCTCTCGCGACTTATTTGGTTTTGATGCGGAAGAGTTCCGACCCGAGCGATGGATTCCGCGTGACTTTAAAGACGAGGAACGAATTCGGAGTCAGAAGTCTTTACTTATGACTGTAAGTGATGTCCTGCCCCATGTTCTTGTTATTCTAGTCGTGGTATTGATACGAGGAACTACAGTTTGGTATGGGTAGCCGCAGCTGCATAGGAAAGCATCTAGCGACAGTGGAACTCTATATGTACATTTCTCAGTTCTTCCGCCATTATGATGCAGAAATTCTCAACCAGACGAACCCATGGAAAGTCAAGTCCCAGTGGTTTTCCTTCCAGCAAGAATTCTTCGTAGCTATCAGGAGGAGAGACCATTCATAAAGTCTGTCTGTTTATCGTTATCTCTATTTGACTCAGTGCCTTCCAGGGGGGTGTCAAGACCTCTTTATCACAGATACCGGGTGCTTATTAACCAATACGAACCTTCATAGTGCTAAACTTGCACCTACCTCGTCTAGGTGAATTCGTGTTGTTACAACGATAGGGGTCAATTGAAGGGTATACAGATATGTCATTCTAGCCTGTTTGAATTGCTCATAGATGATAAAGACTTAGAACCTAGGCCAGAAACACTGATACCAGATGGCAATGGAGTCACGAGGGTTAGAGACCAGCAGTGGCTAGAGAATAGCGAATTTGATTTCTCGACAATTTGGTCGCGGCATAGTTAAAACAGCATAGGAGCGGGCTTACCGATACAACCTATCCGAGAAGCGGCTATTATATGATTGGCTGATAAGTACCGAATGAATTTTTTGAGACTACACTACCAGAGTAAATTTGCCGGTCAACCGTGGATGTACTCGGACTCGACTAACAGCCAAAAGAGAATGACTAGCCGTGGACACCGCAGCCCTCTCAGATCACCCGTTTCCTCTAACCATGCTCGCATACGCTCCGGCCCATTCTCTTGTAAACCTCTCCAATCCCTCCATCCCATCAGCGATAGAATATTGCCAACAGCAGAGCTAACTCCGCCTTCTTTTCCCCTGCCGCTGTAGACTATGTTGCCTGAGATATATCTCTGCATGACTTTCAGCGTATCACATCTTACCTCCTCATAGAAAAAGTCATGATCTTCGCGTGCCTCCGCCTCGCTGCCATACCTGAGATCCATCTTTTCGCGGTATATGGTTCGCCAGCATATTTCACTTGGGAATCGACATTGAGAGCATCGAGCTCCTTCTCCACCGCCCCGCGCTTGGTAGTTTCGAAACATTTCTAGCCACTTTCGGGCTTCACCGGACTCTTTTCGGTGTGAACAATGTTTGAGCTTATGCGAGTTGACGATTGGGCCCCACACATAGTTAACACAAAGGGGACATGGCACGATCCTGTTGTTGGTGTCGTTGCGTATACGTTGAATCAGTGGATGCTGATATGTGTAAACACTCTGGTCCCGCTCAATGGGATATTCTGCCAAGACTTTGGTGAGACCAGCGCGGACCTTTCTTGATTGAAACAATGTTGGTGTGCTACTAGGAAAAGGTTCTTGCCCGGGATTGTCCTCGAACACGCTCCAGACGTCAACCTCCACCTGTGTTCTTTCATTTATTACTTCAGGTAGTAATTTAGGCGGACTTCAAGACAAGTCGTACGCGTCCGTACAGCGCCTTTTGCGAGACTTTCCATTCTCAGACTGAGAAGAAAGGAATGCGGATGAGGAAATAGACTCAAGATCGCTTGTGCCATGCATGATGATAACATGTACAGGTTTAACTTGAGATCGCGGAATGATGAGCTCTATGTGGAGTGTGAAAGAAAGGGAATTTCGTGGCAGGAGAATGGGCAACGATCCCACCTATAGGTCTTCCAGCCGTCATCATTTTTGCCTTTTCCATACTCACTTCCACGACAACGTGACGTGTCCTTCCGATGCCTGGACATGAGTGGCAGCTGAACTTTGAGTTGGGTTCTATACCCTGTGTGCTCAACCTGGCGTGTCGCAGTTAACCCCTTTATTGTTCCCTCTGCGCTTCCGATCCACCGTCTGGTTATCACGCCCCGTCAATAGTCACAAGCCACCACATCGCCACTAAACATTTTCTCACTAACAATCAGCAAGTCAGCTTTTCTTATCTTGATGTCAAGGGCCTCAAATTCCTTTTCATCATCTATCTCCACTACCACCTCCTAGCGCGAGGTGATCTAGATTGCCCCTGGCGTGTCAAACACCCGAGGTAATTAAACTTCCTAAGGACGATCTGGCGATACCTCGGATGAAAGCTAATTGAGATATCGTATCATGATTGATGCAAATGGCAAAACAACACATAACATGGAATGGTTTTGTTTCGATCCTTTCTAATCATCACTGTAGGGCAGTGGGGTTGAGCTGCCTGAGGTCATACCGGCTTAATTACTGCTTGTCTTCTTCCCGCTGGCCCCCTCGTCTGCAGATTCTCTTTTTGTCTATATATTATGTGCTAGCTTCATTCCTCCACTTCTGCACTCCTGTCACTCTCCCGGTTGTGCAACAGGCAGTCTTTGTCGTTCACCCTCCCGACTAAAACAACGCCATCATTGCAACATGACGCACGATGCCCAACGGCAGGATATCTACATTGGAGAATCGCAGCCACCTCTATCAAATCAGATCAGACAACCCTCAGATAAGCAAGGTTGATTTATCATCCGCTGATACATACTTTTAAAACAGAGCGCTTGGTCTCTCCAAGAATTACTGTTCCTGTCAATTTTCATTCTTTATTCGGTTGAAAAATGAAACATTGGTTCGGTGGCCCAAGTTCACCAGAATAGTCATCTTAGATCGCTATCCTTGCTAGAGGTATTGAATATAGCTTGAAGTAATGATTTGAGTAGTTGGTTCTCCTGGAGCGATTTCGCTAGCTCTCCCTTGATCTCCTCCACGCCCTTCGTGATGTTCGATTTCTTTTCTTCCAACTTCTGAATTAGGAGGTCGCGTCTCTCTCTGAAGCCATCTGCCTTTTCTTAAGCTGTCTGCGCTGCTTAGCACTCGTGCCATTTTAGTTGGACAGCATAACACGGTCCGTGCGATCCTCTTGCCATGGTTTATCGCATCTAGAATTGGCACGACGCTCGATGCAAGTTTCATGTACCCGGATACTGATATCGTAGTATTCGATAATGCTCTACATTGTATCGCAAGTCTCACAACTCTTGCTTCCCCTATTGTGCTCGTCGTGGAGTCGACTCTCAACCTTTTCAAGTTGTGACAAAAGATCAGCCCCCGGCAATTTAACACCATTGGAAATCTCCAGCGAGCTCTGGGTTTGATCGTCAGCGGTGCTGCGGGCATTTGTGTCTGGCACGGCACCCGATGTGTTCTTGGAATCGAGTTCGGTTTCGAGAATTGCGATCTCATGGGCAGGTACAGGCCTTTCAGCTGTGTTGTCCCATTCATAACATGATCTGATAATTCAAGCCCGGTTCTTACCACTCTCGTGCTCATCTTGCTCCTCGATTCTCGCTTCTCCATTTAGAGAATACCACTCGCAGACTTCTTTCACGTCTTCTCTACAACCAATATCTTGACTGCGCGCCAGAGCGCACAATATGGATTATTGATGAGAAATAACAATGGACCTCAAGTCCCAGCATTCAACACACACAATACTACTCTTGCGGGGCAAGATATGTGAAAGCCCTACCTCCAAATCTCTGTGGAAGGTGTGCAGATGAGAGAAGTCGAAGTTACGGTATCTTGGTTTGGGAACTCGGCAGGATGAGCGAGTGCGAGAGCGATCATCCGAACTACGTACCAACAGATACGGATGACGGATTTTATGTGTGTTTTGATCTGACTCTTGTTTTAAAGTTTCTTGCTCGTCCGGATAATGAAGTCAAGTTTTGTACTACCAGAGACCATAGACATCCTTATATGATCGGATGAAACTTGAGACAATAACAGTTTCTTGCGACGCCCCTTCCAATACCATTTCTGAACTATATAACTTCCTACCGGTAACTGCGTGTCGCTACACCAGATCTATTTGCCCCCATTCGGCCCGCGATTCATTATGCCAGCAATCTAGATCGTGCTTCGTCCAGCATGGATTGAAGGTTTAGGGGCAGGTGACGGATCAGGTACTGATATTATGGAGATCGATTTACCGAGCGGAGGGGTTTAAAAGGTAAGTTCGGAGTAGCAGGAAGAAGTGAATTCAGGCTCCGAGTACTTCTCTGACGAATGAAAACAAGAGACACGTGGCAAAATGTTGAATAATGACTATGAAGAGGAAATGAGGCGACGGATTAATAATCGGGGCGCTCATACGTCAATCAGGTCTCTCTGGTGACACTAACCAGAAACAGACTAAAATCAGCATCCACTCCAACCTTTAGTATTCGGTCCATCTTTCTACACGCGACACCACGAAACTCTGCAGCAAGGATTCATCAACGAACAACGCTCCTATTGATATCCATTTCCATCATTCTACCTCCCCAGTCACTACTTCAACTTTATCACACAGCTTACGCCATGGGCAGCAAGAAGCGGTCGCGTCCTACGACAGACAAGGTCCACGCAGAATGCCCTTTCATTATTACATATGTGGACCATAGTCCAGAGGCGAAACAAAAACAGCCCAAAAGGAAAAGGACGGATGCGAGTACAGAAAAGGCCAAAAGTATCGTTCAACGGGTTCATAGCCAATCCTTTGAGTTCTTACAACCGACCGCGGATGTTCACTATACGATACATCCTTGCGAGAGATGGCTTCATATGACTCGCTACGCTAGCTTCGTTCAAGATGGAACAAAATACGCGATAGGCGATTTTGCTATGGTCGCTAACGAACAAAGTGTGAAGCGACAATGCACCAAGGCGCAGCCCGACGCGGAACAGTCGAATCCTGACTGGATAGCGCGTATTCTCGAAATAAGAGCTTCGGATACGTTACATGTTTACGCAAGAGTCGCATGGATGTACTGGCCTTACGAGCTTCCTTCCACAGGGAATAACGACACACATCAGTATGGACCGAGAGAAGTGGTGATGTCGAATCACATGGACATCATCAACGTGATGAGCGTCACGACACCTGCGAAGGTCAGACGGTGGATCGAAGCAGATGATGACGGTGATGGTACATTTTACTACAGGCAGGCGTTCAACTGCCGCAATCGTGTCGTCTCAACAGTTGATTCATGATATGGACCCACGATGTCTATTCACTGGACAGCGTCAACCTTGACAAGGCCTAGGTCTCGCATCGGAAGGGACCATCAGGGATCGAAAGAGGTCACGAAGGATATGGGGGTAGATTAGGCCGTCACACTTCATCTTTGCTGAAATATATTTATCATCAAGAGCCAACCTGAAGCAGCACCAGCAGCTGTATGGGAAACCCAGACAGGTTTTTTCATAGGCAGCTACCGTTAGATTTTAGTTAGAAAGCCAGTCTATAATATCCGTTGCTGCGACGACGGCGCGAAAGCGTGTTAAGGGGCACAGTCTATGCTTCCCTAATACTTGTTTTCTATCTTGTAACCTCGATCTATTTCAAAGAGATATATAACCAGATCGACGTCAACAATACTAAAGCGACTGTCTCTACAATTATTTTTCTACTTGTACGGAATATGTAGGAGAGTAAATGAGGGCGATATCTTGATACCTCAACGAAAACCCAGCATCAACGATAGATTGTTTTGCTACCTGGTCTTAACATTTCTTTCGCCTCGTTGACAGCCAGGCACGACAATGTACAGTCAGTCGGCTTTCAGAAGTAGGAGGTTAGATAAAGGGCTGAGGAAGGGGAGCAGGCAGCTCGTAGAGAATTTATCATCCCACTTTTTCAAAGCGACGAAGCGACCTCAAAACGATGGTATAAGTCAGCGGATTATGCTCTGTGGCTGTAAAGAACTTGCAGGATTCCAAGAACAGTTCTAGTATCTAGTATCTAGTGTTAGGAATAAGCTCTAGGTTTTCTAGCATAATATCAGATAACACGATTTCTAATACCAGGCCCTATACCTCAGGACCTTGTACAATTACTTGAACTGTAAAACAGCCCTCTGACCTCAAGATTACTCTAAGAAAGACCCTCCTCATAAGTATAAGAAGCTGCATATATTCCTTCCCTGAAGGATGGAAAACCACAATCTAGTATCAGGAATAAGCTCAAGTACTAGATTAACCCAAGAACAGTTCAGTTTATGCCTGTTGCGACCGAAGTGGGCTGCGGTTCATAAAATATGAAATCGATGTGAGTAAATCTATGAAGGGGACCAGTTACTAAAATTCGAATCCCTGGCTTGGTACTTGATCGTCCAGCGATCACGAGCGACTTCCAAAAACACCTGCGACGTGAAGAGTCCTTTGACTTCCAGGAACTCTTGATATCTATTCCCACTACAGGCCCTGACGGTCTCACTGAATAGTTTTGAGCCACTGCAGGTGATTTTCAAAGACCTCGAGCTCCATCTGAACTACAACTTGCCATTGCCCTCATCCAGCTAAGTTTTTTCAGGATAAGCCCGAGGTACATACTTTGATACAGAAAAAGATTATATTCCAATCCCCTCACAGAGACCTATTTTTTTTAAGCTCCCAAACCTTCTAAGAGGGTTCAGAAGAGTATAGCCAAGATAGACCAAATAGCCTTCAAGACCCAACATAAATATTTGACCATTGCCCTCATCGTTCGCATGATGACAGCGAGTTCCCTGTCATCCGAGTCCCGCACTTCCCACGCGTTCCCCACTTGAGGTATGACGTATGCTTCACCGCCTTTGTTACATTTTGTAGACTTTTCTATCCCATCAACAAAACATTATATTTATTTCTCCTTCCCTTCAATTCAATCATAAACCTACCAGTGCTTGCCTGTCAGTCGAGGTATTCTTAGCCATCATGTCAGCCTCTGATCCTCAAGCAGGCATGGATACGACCGAGTACGAAAAGACTCTCCTACAGCTCCGATGCTTCGACACAATGTTCCTTGTTGACGATTCTGAGGCCATGCAGCCTTACTGGTCCGAAATCAAGACACTCATAGAGCGCATCGCACCTATTTGTGCAAAGCATGATCCGGACGGAGTCGATCTATATTTTGTCAATCACCGACCTGGAGGCGTCCTGGCCAAATTGCCTGGAGTTCAATCTATCCGGAAGTCTGGCTACACGCATATCGGCGGTTTTGCCGGCAGCATGCTTTTGACGAGCAAGGGGAAACAGGTTGGCACAATCTTCGACAAGGTCAAGCCAGCTGGCAAGTGCAACATGGGCACCAGACTTGGCGGCTTGCTCAAGTGGTACTGCGATAAGTTTACTGCCGGAGAAGAGAAGGCAGCTCTCAACATCATAATACTCACAGCCGGCAAATTCGACGACGACATCAAAACGCCACTGATCCAAGCTGCCAGAACTCTTGATGAGGCCAAGGCACCGATTCATCAAGCTGGTGTTCAGCTGTTCCGTCTAGGCGGGCCGGATATCGTGCGCCAAAAGACCCTGCAACATCTTGATGACGAACTACACAAGGAGGCTGGAACGCGAGACATTGTTGACACGGTGACTTGGAGTGGGCATGGAACATCCATGTCGGACGATGAGCTGCTCAAGATTGTACTGGGCGCGGTTATCAAGAAGATCGACATTCGTGCCTCTGAGTTGCATTTGGACGATTCAGCTCAAACAGCACGTGCTGACCGGGAGTATGATGAAGAAAATGTGATCTAGAATTGCAAGCCACATGTTTGTTTCAAGACGCTACATATATGTTCTCTCAATTGTATCTTCTGGTACCACACCGATTGTGAAATTGACTGAGACCTTTGGCCTCTTTCCGGAATCCTATAGCCTTTCTACTCTTACTTAAGCGCGTGGGTAACAATCCGGCGCATGTGGGATCGGAAACTTCTCTCAGTAAAAGCTTCATATCACTGAACAATAATGAATCGCTTATAACAGTATTCATTGATAGGGCTAGTGTCGCTCACCAATGTGCGTATGACTGAAATACTCATCCGTGATAAACCGCGTAGTTTGTATGTGAAAGAATGCATGTAAGCTGATAACAAATAATGAGGTCTATCGAAAGAGGCAACGTGTTAAAACAGAGTTCGCGATAAACTGATTTTAATTGCTACTCACTCGTCATAGAGCTCAATAATCGCCGATGATGTTCACGTTGCATTCGTCATAATTCTTCTATTCGCACACGACCCCAGATATTTCTGCTTGTTCTCGAATTGCCTACCCTGAACTCGAAGAAAATACACTCACAGTTCCTGAAAGTAGACTTGCAACTGCATTCCTCCTCGGACCCCGCATGAGTGTCCTCAACCAATAAAAGGCCTTCAGCTGCGGTTGATCATCCAATGATAAAACGAGATTGAAAAAAGACAGGAGTTTTGCCTTAGCTCAATGCCACAAAATGGGGCAGTTCAAAAACATCAGCCTCGAATTAATTAACAGAAGCACTGAGTTATGTGGTTTTCTCTTTAGTTCTGCCTAAACTTGTGATCTTTTAAATGAAAGCGGAATTTACTTATGTATGGGAGGTTCTCAGTCTCATCCTTATTGTGTCACTTGGTCTTCGCGACACGTGAGTGAGGCGAAGCGTTCCGTTTCATTAATTGGTGAGTACTTCCGGCTCTCTCTTGTAGAAAATCCTTCATGTAACTTGTCTCGCTTCTGACAGCCAATATAGTATGCTCCCGTGGGTATATGAACCGTACCAGCTTCCAAATCGTGATCATGGCGGCCCACAAACACGTTGGCAGGTCGCTAGGATGTTTCCGATAACATCGAAGACATCCCTTCTGTTTATTTGATATCATCAAACTGAGAATCGGCTGTCGCTAACTTAATGGTCCTGATACCGGTATGCTCGAAAATGGACAAAACCCACCGGAGCGCCTCTTTGAGAAAAAGGGTGCAGCCAAGGAAGATTTGCGCGTGGAAAAGCTGCGACTGGCCTGATTTGGAGAAGATGTCAAGAGAGCGAGAAAGACGAATCACGGAACCAATAACAAATGACTGAAACATCAGCAACAGCGGCGACACTGACTCTGAAACGGCATCATATGTCAAGGCTGTGGTTAGTTTCTGTCCGAGCGTAATGTTGATGGTAGAGAAAAGTTCATTGGGGGTTGTGGCTGAAACCGTGTTGTTATTTGCAGCCCGCAGGGGTTTCAATTGTTAGTGCGTTTTATCTGTGGCAAAGTTACCATACTTATCTTATTGCAGTTCCCTCACCCAAGAATAAGTACAAATGTCAGCTCCACGTAAGTCTCTAATAACTTACCCCTTGCTCATCATCCAAATAGAATACATATTAAGAATAAGAGGCCAACAATCGAGGATCGTTCTTTCTAAGTGTACGACCTTCATTTAAAACCTTACGGGCTGTATTCTCCGGCAGACTAAAGCTAAAGGCGGTAAGGTTTCGCTGTGGAAAAGGAATAGCCTTTTCAACATACTGACTTGTGCCCACGCCGTCATCAAGCAGTCAGTTTTCATATCACGCTTGGGACACTGTCGAATGACATTTTATTTTAGCCGAATTGGATATGCAAAATACGCACAAAGTAGTGACAAAAATGCAGAAGTACATACAACAGCGGGGATTCGCTGGTCGTCACCGACCCAACTACTAATCCGCCGGTTAGTGGCTTGACTATGGGAGAGCGGACGGGATCCCGTATTTTCCACTACCTTTGGTCGTATGTACTATTTGTCTGTGTCATCTGGGTGATATCCTTGAGACTCGCCTGCTGGAGGTTTTGGAGGGAGAATTACCCCTCTTCGAAACACACGACTGCTTATTGCCCAATGAATGGAACCTCAGAAGAGAAACCATCATAACCGTCGCTAAGATATGGCTTCATGGCGACGATGGTGCGTAGGTTTGTTTTCTCGCCGGGGAAGGGGTAAGATGCTTTAGCGGAAGACGTTGAGCATCGGATAGCTCTGTATGCTGTGGCAGCGAATAAGGCTGGAGGAATCATGATGTTATTAAAGGTGGACCAGCCTTTCTATAATACATTTTCTTTTATTCATATGATCTGAAATATCATGAATCTCGACAGCCAGGGCTTCAGCTACCAGCAGAAGAATAGTGTGATCGAGGTGTCTCGTAATTGACATTGGATGGTATACTAGATGATGGATAAAGGTACGAATAAGGAAGCCACTAGGGGTTGAAAATGAAGTACCTGGGTACTTTATGGTAGCCGGACTAAATAGACCTGGCTCACTTGCCATCATCAGGAAAGATGGGTCTCTTCTTCCTTGCAATAAAGGAGCCAGGTTGATCCTGGAGATCCTCGGATCCATCTCCAATTATAATACATGAATTATCGTCACCTTGGAACTGCACATAAGAACAGACTCCCTTCATGTTACAGGCGTTGACACAATTTTCGAAGGTGGTGTTATAAAGTGTATCGATTTCATCGTAGGCGGCCCACACTCTATCGCACGTGAGCTCGTATTCAAGACCACTATCTGAAGTGTAGGGGTTGGGAATACTAGCGCACTGGTCTGAAGCACCATCCGGTGCTCCAGAGGTAGTCGTGGCAGCAGTGATAGTTGTGCCACTGGGAGTGAGCTCTTGATCCGTGGTTGTCGTGACCGTGGTTGTATCGGACACAGTGGCTGTGGCGGTCAATGTCTCAGTAGGGTCGGTAGGCAAAGTAGTGACTGTAGCTGATGCTTCAATGTCGCCTGTGACTGTAGTAGTCATCACGCCACTTGTGTCTGAGGTTGAAGGACGGCAAGGTCCCGCATTGGCCCAAGCGAAGGCAACTAATACGATCGCCAGGGAATTAGGCAAAATCATGACAGTAAATGAAAAAGGTGAGTGCACTGAGCGGCACAGATTCTAAGGAGCGAACAGCTTATTGGCATGGTAGTTCTTATACTTCTTAAATGCGGATCAATTTGGTCTATTTTTCAGTCTACGTGTCAAGCTATTAATCCGCTATTGAACGCAATATTGATTTATTAGGCTAAGGTGGCGTCTAATGATATTTTAGTTGTGGGGATCTCCTGAGAAACGTGGAAATCTCATTACAACCCTTAAGAACGGAAGGAGATTTATTTTCAGGCTGATGTCATCTTATCTTGTCTTATTAGCTGGCTAACAGAGAGGGCTACATGGTACACGAACGCCTATGTCGCCCACAACAGGGAGTTGGGCCTTTGCCAAAGTGTGTGAAGACATTCAGTGAATTACATTGCCACGGCCATTAATAATACATCGATCGCTCGATACCTGCGTCGTGCCATATCAATTTTAGAAAATATGGGGACTTGAGCCAGCCTCGTCCAATGGTTGAATAAAGTAATGTGATGAGCTGTCTTGGTCGGCCTCCCGCATGCCCTGCTGGCTGTGAGAAGTTGATGGCACGAAGAGAAGCTTTTTCTTCTACTCTTCTATGAGCCGACTAAAAATGATATAAAACCGCAAAACCTCTCCGTCCTGAAAACTCAACATCCCCCAAAAGTTATAGCCTCTGAACCACACCATGGGCAACATTTTTGGACGCGAGGCAGAGACCAATCCGCCACCTGTTGAGCTGGAACCTGCAATCAGGGTACAGAGACAACCATTCTACTATGAAGAAGCTTATGAACACGCGTTACACCGTCGCGATCTGCCACGGATAGGTCCTCCCCGTCCGTGCATGTTGTATGCTCGAGGAACATGTACCCAGGGCACAGCCTGCCGCTCCGCTCATGTAAGGACTAACACTACGCCTCCGACACAACAACCTCACAAGACTTGCCGGTTTTTCATTCGTGGCAACTGTAGGAAAGGAGAGGCTTGCGATTTCTCCCATGATCAAAACTCAGTGCAGCAATCGGCAGAGACAACGAGAGTATGTTCATAGCTGCCATGCCATCAAAAGCTCATGAAGAAGATAGCTGATACGCGATAGGATCAAGATTTCTCTGAAAGCTGGCTTCGTGAGCTTGGAGGCGCCTGGGCCAAATTTGGTGACGGAGCGGCCATCACGAATGTGTCACTCCCTTCAGACTTTTCCGCCATTCAGATACGAAATCTCCCATCTACAGCTTCAGTAAATTCTGTCAAAACTTTGCTATCTGACATCGGGATTACCGTGTCGGCAAGCGACATTCGATACCAAAAACCGCGAGACATGCCCAACGGGTTTGCTATTGTCAAGGTCCAGGACCCCACATTTGCAAAGACTGCTTGTGCTCGATTGCACACCTGCATTGATCCCCCAAATTTGGAAGTCAATTCGATTTGCGTTCCAATCCCTCCGGGGTTTCACTTCGGCCAGGTTGACAGCAGACAAGTCCGCTGTTCGTGGCATCGACCTAACAGAACTTGCTATTTATACTTTTCAAGCAAAAAGACGGCAGCAAAATCATTTTTCAAGTTCAAAAACGGAGCATACAAGATCAATGGGATGAAAGTTACGGCCCAGTCGCTCATTGCTCAGGAATCAGGTCAGCAAAACGGCAGATGGAAGTTTGAGTTGGTTGGATTAAGTGCCAATATCGCGGAGGATGATATCGTTGCTGCTATCCCTCCAATCGACCAGCCTCTCAGAATTGTCGTGGGAGATCTAAGCTACGACATTGACATGCAAACGGATTCTATACTGATCAAGTCAATGCTGTACGAGATCGGGGAATTGGAAAGATGGGATGTTTACGACAATCCTGCCGCCAGACGGATCAAAGCCCAGGCCATCTTTATTGAAGGATCCCATGCTCATGTTGCCGCCTCTTCCCTCAACGAAAAAGAGTTGCCATTCAATAACACTGGAAAGCTTTTCGTTCAACTCATTACTTCCGTCAAGTTCAAGGTATCAGTTCGTGTTTATGAGGCCGTGAAGAAAACAATCGACGCGCAGAAACCTGGTTGGAACCGCCAGTTCATACGCTATTCTGCCCTACCCGAGCGTGGAACCAACCGAATCTTGAAACTCGAGGGCGAAGATAGTCAACAAGTAGGCCAAGCAAAAAAGACTCTGGAACATATCATCGCTGGCACTATTATGACAATCGATGGGAAGAATATTTGGCGCAGCCACCTCAAAATCAGCAAGGACGCTTACCGAAAGCTTCAGAAAATCGAACGCGATCTCAAGGTTGTCATCATACATGATGTGCGAGCCTCCAACTTCCGGGCTTTTGGCCCCGAGGATCAATTTACACAAGCCGCTGAGGCACTTCATAAACTCCTTGAGGATATTAAATCTGGCGACCACAATGATGAAAGGACAGTTCCATCAACTGAGGAACAGAGGCCTGAGACAGACTGTCCAGTCTGCTTTGACCAGCCCGAAGACGCACTGCGGATTTTCTGTGGACACACGTACTGCAGCCTTTGCTTCTTCAACATGTGTGTAGCCGAAGCTACAAAATCAGGCGACTTCTCTATCTGTTGTGTTGGAGACTTGGGGACTTGCAGACAAGTCCTTAAAATTTCACAGATTCAGCAACTTCTCTTATCTGAAGCATTTGAGAGCATCCTTGAGGCCTCTTTTTCTTCATTCATCCGTCGTCATCCAGCTGAGTTCCGATATTGCCCGACGCCGGATTGCGATCAGGTTTACCGAGTTTGTGCTTCTGGAAAAGTCCCTTCGTTGTTTACCTGTGCTAGGTGCTTCTTGCCAACCTGTACGGCTTGTCACGATTCGCACCCGGGAGTGTCTTGTCCGGAGAACAAAGGCAACAATTCGGATGATCTAGAACGCCTAATCAAGGTCAAGCAAGAACTAGGTATAAAGGATTGCCCTCAATGTACCACAGCTATGCAGAAGTCCGATGGGTGTAATCATCTGGTCATACCTACATCACGCCCATTTCCACTGTTCTATCAAGCATTAATGCACACATCCTGTAAGAATTCCTGCTGACCTACGGACTGTTCTGCTGAAGGAGTCTTATAATATTTATGTAGACCTGCCAAAAGACTACTGCCAGTGATGTTTAATCCTTCTTCACTCCGCAGTTGTCGAAATTCTGTGAGTCTGAGCTATCACAATATTAGCAAAGAACTACCTGAAAATGCTTGCGCAGGTAGGACTTACGAAAACCACCAGCCTGTAACCATTGAATGGCCACCTTCGTTACACCTGTTGATCTCGTTTTGCAGTCGAAGAGCACAATCGTCGTCATTGAGTTCAAAACCTTCATTTTTGTTCAGGTTCTTCACTTTGAAGACAAAGCTTGTAACTGAGCCGAATGGTACGCAGTAGTATCTCTCTTCATCAGCATTGAAGTGTCCCCTGAAGGTGCCATTGGGGTCGCGGCCAGCGTATTCGGAAGCTTCACGAGCGACGGCGTTGCCATCATCTCCGGGCCACGGTATATCATTATTGTTGCCTTCTCCATAGCACTAAATGAATTGATATCAGCGGTCATATCTAGACGTCAAGCTTACACAGCCTACCGGTTTGCCAAAATTTAAGCGATGACCGGTATCTTTAGGCTCCAGACAATAAATCAGGGGGGAAGTTACGTACCGCGCCAGAGGCAATGATTCCGGTCGTTCCAGGAAGGACCATGAGAGAGCTTAGAAGGGGGAGCTGCATAATAAATGAAGAAAAGCCGGCTCTGTCCTTGATGACAGTATGATGAGTCATTGACAACAAAGAGAGAAAGAGTTCGAAAGATAGAGGTGGGTAGATAGATTATGATCACTGTGTTTTGCAAAGAAGAGCATCTAAACACGTGGAAAGAGCTTACAATGAGTACGACGGTTTCCAAGGATCTTTCCAAGAGCCATGCAGTCCTGTAGAAATGAAGCATGCTTGCGTCGAGTATTCCAGCACATCTCTTGATATCTTTGAAGTGCAGAGTCTCAGTCCTATTGAGACCTTGACTTTGTTCAACAAGGATTGCGTTCTCGCCTTGAGAACGAGATCAAAGGATGCCCCAAGGGAGTCGAATCATCCATTTCTGGATGGCGATTCGAGCAAGAATAAATCCAGCCTTTGCAACCCCATGACCTGACATCAATCATAGAGCCGACTCAAACAATGGGATATGTGGCAGGTGAAACTGTAGTGACGAATGCGGGTTACAAAAGCTTTCTGTGAATAAGAACCTCGCCCGCCGGATGCGGTCTAATACCAGCTTTTCTTATTGTCAAACATTGAATAGATTATGTGTATTTTGTTTGAGTCTCAGCCCCAGTTCTTTGCAAATAACCGCTCGTCGGTTAAGTGAGAGAGGTAGTTATAGAAGTTTTAACAACAACTGAAAGGTAGGCGTAGGGCAATTATCTCACATCACCTTTATAAACCAACCCTACTATGATTACCAGGATGGTCAAGCAGAAGTCTTTTCCCCTTGTCTCATATAATTACTTACGTAGTTGAGCATGGAAATCATTTTCAGTTGGGCGTCCATGCAGAAGTATGACCAACCAACTTCCTGTAAGGCGCTGGTTCTCCCTCTTCCGTCAGCGGTAGGAGGCCCACCAGCTGAACCCAGTCATCAAAGCCGCACCTTTCATCTTCCTCTTTTCTTCCCTCATCTCTCATTACACAACTGGATGTGCCTTATTGTTACTACATTCAAGGCGATAACACAATCCGACATGGCAGGCTTGGTTGACAACGGCATGATTGCCCTTCGGGATGTTCCCGGAAAGGGTAAAGGGCTCATTGCTACCCAAAATATCCCAAAGGGCACTAGGATCCTCTCCGAAGAACCTATCCTTACCGCTCCTGAAGATGCGACTGATACCCCAGCTCTGCGAGACTTCATACGCAAACGAGTCGATGCACTTCCTTCCGACCAACGCGAGGCATTTCTAGCCATGCGCAACATTTATCCTGGAGCTACCGACTCGCAATACCTCGGCATCATCCGGACGAACGGGCTTCCAATGAATAGCGGAAGCGGCATCTTCCTCGCTGCCTGCCGCATCAACCACGCTTGTGACAACAACGCACAGAAGGGTTGGAACGGGAAAACAAAACGACACACAGTCCATGCATTGCGAGATATTGACGAGGGCGAAGAGATCACCATCACCTATCTTGGCGCCTTGTACAACCGCAGAACTCGTCACGAAGCGCTTCTTGATAAATTCAGATTCAACTGCACATGTCGACTTTGCTCTTTACCGCCGCATTTGAGTGCCGAAAGTGACCAACGTCTGGACGAGATTCTGGAGCTGGACCGCCGTATCGGCAGTGATGGTCTAATGGGGATTTTGTCGGACCCGAAGCGAATACTTGGCTACGTGGATGAACAAGTTCGGCTTTACAATGAACATGGTCCTGATGATGTGGGACTACCGAGAGCGTTCTTCGATGCCGCCCAGATTACCGCTGCTCATGGGGATCTAGCCAGGGCACGAGTCTTTTTTGAACGAGCGGCTACTGGATGGACTTCTCAAGGGGATGATGATAGTCCAAATGTTCTCAATGCCACACGGCTTACTCAGGATCCTGCAAGTCACGAGTTGTACGGAACCTCGGCAGAGTGGACCACTTCTGTCGGAGATATCCCCTCCGGGCTTGAGCCAAACGAATTTGAAGACTGGCTGTGGAGGAGGGACAAGAAGATTGGAAGCCACCACCAAGGAGCTCTCCGCAACCAAGCAATTTTTCCGAGTTTTGTTGAATTGCCCGACGAGAACGTTGTCGATGAACACTTCTTCCAAAGCGGAAACGGGGTAAACAACCAGCCTCGACGATACTGGTGCTTTTTGGCAGAGATTGTCGACTTTTTGACGCTTGCTCGCCTACAAATGGAGGTCAAAGATGTCGCTGGGAATACAATCCCGCTATTCTTCTATACCAACAAACGCGGCAGTGAAATACAACAGTCGCAGATTCGCAAAGGTTACACCATTGCAGTCCTCAATGCAGAACAGCATGCGTTCGCGTTTTCTCCGCCGGGAATCCGCCTTGAAGACCCTACACTCATCAAGGTAAGCCTACCACTTTTCTCTGTGGCTGAAGTATTAATTATCTCTAACCAATCTCGTTACTTGAATCAGATATTCCCTGTGTCATTAGATCATATGTTGGCTTTGAGCGACCGAGTCGGTCAATTGTCCATCGGGACAAATGACACGAAGAGATGCCATGGGTGCAACAAGGCGTCTGCCACTCTGAAGAAGTGTGCGAAGTGCTCTTTATTCTGGTACTGTAACGAAGTAAGACTGCCACGATCCACCTGTAACACTACTTCATAGTACTGACCAAATTATGATTAGTCCTGCCAGAAAGTAGGGTGGGTTGAGAAAAACCACAAATTGGACTGCAAACTACTTCGCGACGATGACCTGAAAGGTCTTCTTTCGCTTGCACAGGGCCAATATGAAGATTTTGTCAGATTCCCCCTAGGAATGAACGTCTGAAGACAGATTGACTAGATGTTACCTTACTTTCAGTCTATGCACAATGTATACATAAAATGCCCTTTTACATATTCGCCAGTTCTTTCAATGTAGAAGTGCCCACTCGGCAACCGTCGCCCCTGTACCATTCTTGCCTCGGACATCGACAGCCTGTAGAGCCTGATTTCCAGCAATGAGCAATGAAGCATACCGAGTCAAAGGAACGGGATTTGGAAGAGTTATGTTGGTGGTGTTTCCTGTAGGTATAACGACAGCGTTCAAGTTGTTATCTTTGATGTTATACGGGGCCGATTGCGCGATGTTTTCCAGTGACAGGACAACGGCATAATCAGGATATCCACCTGGTGTACCAAGAACCCTGACTGGATTTTCGATTGTCCTGTTATGGAAGATAACGGTAGCGTTCAATGGAGGGGCTTCGGCCCAGTCAAAGTAGAAACCCGTAATCATAGTTCCGAGATGTTCCTCAGCCAAGCTAACTGTGATGTAGTTGACTTCATCAGCTTTCGAGGGTTGCCATTTCGTAGACGTAGCCCCGTCTATAGCGGCAATGGGAAACTGGCCTGGCTCAAATGAATTGGAAGAAGCCACCGGTCGGCACTGAGCGAGATTACCGGTGATGGTTTTATTACCGCCAATCTGTCGGTTACGGATAACAAGAGGGCCATCGAAAGATAGATGATGCAGCGCAGGATGGTCAAGTGGTCCTGAATATACAGTGATGCTTTTGTTAGCGTATTGACGATCCGCGACATCAAGAGGTTCAGCAGTTGTGTGTCGCTGAATGATGGTGTGGGTATAATTCGACCACGCACAAATAGGCCAACCTCGCCAGTAAAAGGTGCGGTACTTCAGATTCGGGATCTGGGGCGGTAAGTTAGGGTTTACGTGGATACCATCGTCGGGCATCAGTCGTAATCCAAGGTAGCCAAACACGGCCACTTGGTTAGCACCACCATGTCCGGTGAGGAATGGAAATGCAGGATGGGTCCCACCATTAGTTGTAGCATTATCAATTAATTGTTCAGAGAGTTGGTAAAAAGGTGGGCGTGTATAGGGCTTGTAGGAATACTGGGCGTAAGTGTACGCTGAGCAGCCAGAGGGCGAAAGCTCTCCTGCAACAATGGAGTATATTGCCCAGGTCATGGCTGGTCCATCAGGAGACTGCTTGTTCGCATACTGGGTGGGAGAAACAAGAATTAGCGGTTGATCACGAGCTTGAGATCCGATTGCTTACATAGTCCAGATCATTTAGCGCATTTTGGTCAGTGTAGTTATCATTGTAACTCAGGGGAAAGGACATCAAAACCACATCCGCTTGCTTAACAATGGCACTTCCGTTCATGGTTGTGAACTCTAGTGTTATGTCGTTTTCTCGAATGAACAGGACGTCAGAAGCTTTCTCGTCCCACAACTTGTTTTCTAACAGTCCAAGCTGTCGGCGAATGCTGTTGGCTTGCATCAGGATTTCTGAAGCAAGGGCCATGGTAAATGCACCCGCGTTGATGTGGTTGGCATACTCGTCCTGGTTTTTATAGATTAGTATCAGAGGGATAGAGATTTGAGGCCACTTACTGGGTCTGTCATGTTACTTATCATCCAGGACGATCCGTTGCGATCGAATAAATCTGTATAGAGGTTTGCTACGGAGTCATAAATGGGAAGCAAAGTCTTCTTGAAGTAGTCGGTATCTCCAGTTGTCACCCATTGATTAACCATGGATATTCCAATGTCCCCATTCAGATGGTACTCATAGTCCCAGCAAGGGCCAGTCGCAGTGCAATTACCATATCTTCCACTTGTCCAAGGATATACAGCTGCGGATGCGGAAAATTTGGTGTCGTTCTGAGAGCCAGCAAAAGAAGTGGCGATATTTGCCTTGGCTTGCTGGTATCTAGCCACACGATAGTTGGTTATACGCTGCGCAGCTTCAGGATGTGATGTTGTAAGTCCAGGTTGCATAAAGAGCTCCGCGTCCCAGAAGACCATCCCGGCGTATGAGTCGGATGTGAGACCGCCGACGGAGATACTATCAACGTTGACTGGTGCTCCAGATACTGCCTCGACTGCGTTCTTCCCCACCGTATTCTGCAGTAGATAGTAGGTGTTGGTGACAGCAATGATGGCGGAATCAATGATATACTCATCGTCAGGAAGCATGCCAGTATCGGGAGCAGCATAATTATCGACAGAATCATCTGGCATGACGCGTGTCCATTCTGTGACGTGCGAAAGAAGCGAAGTGTCATACCCATCTTCAAGCGCCTTACGAGAAGCCTTCTTAGCCGCGTTTTTGGGATCGTCGAAAGCGTCCGAAGAAGCAGCTCCAACGTATTTGGTGATGTGGACAGATTTCCCGGCCGAGAACCTGACGGGGATTGCTTGCGCGACAGATGAATCATTGTTATGCACATATGGCCTGTCATGTACCACTTGACTGCGAGTCATGTCCAAAGAGGTAGAGCCGGTCACTTGTGCATAGATATAAGCCGTCACGTTGGCGACTCCAAGCGGCCGCACGGCTGAGAAGATGGCCCCCTCATGATCCTGACCGGATTCGACGAAGTCTGTGCGCACCGCAGAGTATCCATCAATGACATTAACAATTGTTGCTTCAGAGTCAGTCGATGAAGTGATGATCATATCCACCACGGCTTGGTTGACATGTAGCTTGTTGGCGAGCAGGCGATAGGCAATGTGATAGGATCCGTTTTTACCGTTCGGCTTCCACTCGTACGACCACTCAAGAATTCCAGCCTTGAAATCATATGTCGACGTGAAGTTGTGAATGGTACGATTGTCTACTGTTGCGTCCAGATACACATCATCCCCGAGATCCAAAATAAGGCCACTCCAATGCGGGACACCGCTGATGACACTCTCGTAGCCATACTGTGAAAGCCAGGGAAAGTTAGTTCCGTTTGTTTTGGGCTGTGCATCGAAAAAGCCGGCAATGGTGGCGAAGGTCTGTCGCCTCGAGAACAACGGCCAGCCATTGATGACACCGCCTTCCCCGGCGACGTCTATTTCAAGGAATGGCCCAACAGCTGCAACGTTGATGCCCAAGTAGCCGTTTGCTACTGATCCACGAGCCTGATAATGACCCTGTTCCAGTTTTGTCGTGCTTAGACGCCAATTGTCCTCGTCCCAGGTCACGCCGGGGAAAGACGTCTGGTAGATATTGTCACTGGCTGTGACCCCTCGGCCAGAGTTACTATGACGGCGACGGCATTCCTCCACTCGATCCTGAGTTCGAACACCAGTAATGATGACAGTAAAGTACGAACAGAGTACGAAGATTATCAATCTGATATGCTGCTCGAAAGATGTTAATTCAAAGCTAAACAAAACGCAAGCGACAGAGGAAATGACTTGTTTCCAGGCTAATTTCCTTACGTACCGATGACATCATCTCACTGGACCGTAATCTAGCTTTGTGATGACAAACCTCTTGTGGTAACCTTTGATGCTTGCAACGATATCTCTTGTGGCTCGATGAAACCGCCAGGGAGTGTAGGAGATAAAGGATGTGCGAAACCCAGCAATTAGTAGATGTCAGAAGAATTGGAGGAACTCCATCGCCGGTAGGGCAAGAGTCTTTACTCTCTCGTAGCGCTCATAGCCAGGTCGATCAACGATGTCCGCGTCAGTCCACAGGTGCGGTGGCCTGACACTGCTGCGGAAACTCCGCACTTTAGTTACGTCAGGTTCATATGAAGGTTAATGCTGGCTACAATGATGGCTTGCCTTTCATTTGTCGTTGTACTCTCTTCCACTCAACAGACACCATGCTCGGCCCGAGTGATGGGTAGTTTTTCCTATATCAGTCTAGTCTTTACTGTCTGAGGAGGGATCTGCGCGCAGCGCAGGGATGTCTGCATTGTTCCCCGCACTGATGATCGGTCTAGAGCAAGGTGTGTGCGTGCATGAGCAAGCGAACCAGGTAAACAGATCAAATAGATGCATCCCACTGTTCCAAAAGCCGTTTGAACCATGGTTCTGATGCAAGAGAAGTAGGGCATGATATCACAGAGCGGGAAACACTCGCTCAGCCCCTATTGGTACAGATCGTTAGTCTACAAGTAGTGGTGGACTTACAACAGAGGACGATGGTAGCTAAGTAAAAAGACACATAAGAACAAACACGGCCGTACCTCTTTTGTAATACGCTAATCTACCCTCCCAGTGAACTAACAACTCGCTCTAATCCCTGCTTTGGCCTCTCTTTCTCGTCTGAACCCCCTTGTCAACAATCTCAATCTTGTAAATGACACACTGCTCGTCTCCCTGCTGTCTACCACCATATCTCGGTGCTCCGTCTTCCATCCCATCCTTACCACCACACGAGTCCAGTATCTCAAGCATGGCCTTCTTGCAGTGCTTTGGCTCTGTACCTCTAGTTCTCTCGGGACAGTCTCCCACAACATCCTCGATCCACTCAGCGCTAAAAACTAGATCAGTGAGCTTTGAACCAGCGGTGGAGCTGCCAAATGACTTGACTTGCTCTTGGCGCAGGTGGTTTTGATTAACTATTCCCTGGTTCAAAGAGTCACACCATTCATTTGCGAATGATTTGAGAGATCCGTAGGCCATAACTGGGCCGTTGGTGTCAGTGGGAGCGCATTCGAGTGTTTCAGGCGGAGGCGACTCGTTGATACTGATGTCGTCTCCCTCGTAGCCGACGTCGTCCGCAGAGGCGGGATCGGGGCCAACTGTCTCAACAGGAGCAGTATAGACCTCTGTGACAACCACGACAGCATCAGGGTTACTGTTCTCAACGCCAACAGCTTCGATTCCAGGGCCAGCATCAGGGTCCTCCTCCCAGTCCTTGGGGCCTTGTTGGTTCTCCTCTGAGTTAGTCGAGGCGTCGCCGGGTGGGTGATCAATTGACAGTGCGCCATAGTAAGGCTCGTGTTCGTTCTTGAGAACAGAGTTGATGCCACTATTGACAAAGTTGTTGGCGGTTGGGGGGTCTGACGGAACGTCTGAAATGATTCCAACGAGCTGGTTCTTAACAAGGCGATCGGAAACTTTGTTCACGTCGCTGTCGATTATCTCAAAGGATACATAGATGGCCATGGCACCCGCGACGCAAGGGGCTGCCATACTGGTACCGGACTTCCAAGTATAGGCCTTATCGTTTTCGATGGAAGCAGACGAAATTTCGCTCCCAGGTGCAATCATCTTGACTTCCCTACCGAAATTCGAAAAGCTGGTAGAGAACTTGTAGTCAATGTCGGAAGATGCGACGCAAACACTTGACTCGGTGTATTTGCATGGGACCACATCGACCGTGTCTTGCTTGTCATTACCAGCTGCAACCGCGATGGGGATGCCGGCATCGAATGCTGCTTTCATGGCTCGCCTGAGAGCTTCGGAGTCTCCTGTGGTGAGCGACAGGTTGATGACCGAGCCCTTCCATCCTGAGGGAGCGTTGTTCCCTTTCTTGTATTCGTTATGCTAGTGTCAAAGCTTAGTATAAGCGTTATGGGTGGACATGCTGACCCTACCTCTGATGTAATGTCGCTGATTGCTTGAGTGAGTCCACCACCTCTGCCTCCTTGACAGCCTCGCTCTCTAAGTGCACACATTATCTTGACGTTGACGAGAGTTGCCCACGGCGCCATACCTCCACGTACGCCAGCCGCGATACCGGCTACATGCGTCCCGTGTCCATGCTTGTCATCGGCAGTAGCACCACCGACGTAAGGCGAAGTAGCATCTCCTGTTCGGAAATGGACGGCTCGTCCCTGAAAGTCTGTATGGGAGAGGCGCATGCCCGTGTCGACGATATAGATGAGGACGCCTTTCTATGAGTTGAGTCAGTATCTAAAACAATTTGAGGAGTGACAGATTAGCTAAAACCTACTCCAGCGCCGTCCAGGACTTCCCATTTCTGTTTTGTCCACCACCACATGGAGTTGTGTTTCTTTCCATACGTCTTCTGAGCATCATACCATGCACCATCTCGGTGGTTGATCTGCCAGTGCCACCAGTTGTCTCGGCGGAAGTTTCGCAGGCGTTTCATGAGGCCATGGACCTTTCAAAGCACAGATATTAGCGTAATTCATACCGCATAGGCATATTGAGCCATAATACTTACAAATCCAGGCTTCTCTTCGCCCAAATCTTCTTCGGGAACTTTCCCTTCACCCGCAGCGACGGGGTTGATAAGGCTGATTGTCTGATCTTGTTCGATGAATTCGACACCCGGGTCAAACCGGATGTGATCATGGAGAAGTTCATGGTGAAGTTTAGCTCGATATCCGTTGATGGAGTCGATTGGATAGAATAAGGATGCATTGACAGCTAAGTCTCGCCCGATTTGCTCGAAATGCTGCTTCAAGGTATGACCCTGATGAAGTACCACGATGTACTCATCTTCGATCAACTCTGCATTTGCCCGAATGAGCCTGCAGGTCCACTGTCAGCATGACATAATATTTGCCGTCTTGCCATCCCGGCTCATCAGCGATTCCGTAGATGGTGTCCTACTCTAGAGTCAACTTACGGAGCAGGTACTTCTGCCCGAGGGAGCAATGATCCTAGGGCACAAGGTAGGATGCAAAGGGTGAGCCAGAGCTTCATGGCTATGAGATGAACGAATGGATTTGGTACTGAGAATTAGAAGAAGTAGGTACGTAAGTATAAGCTGTTCTTGTCTTGGAAAAATGGAACATTGGCGACATTGTTAGGATAGTTATATACTCAGTAGTCCCCAACATCGGAGACATATTCTCAATATCTTATTAGCTCTAGTGGAAACAATCTCCGAGCCAAAGTACTTTGGTCGTAGGATTCGATCAAGTACTACAATTTGCTATTAAAAGATCCACAGGGCTGGAAAAATGTCACGATCCCACCCTGACAGTCGTTACCACTATCTTTGGGGGGCAGTGGATTTGCTCAGCCCACCTCTTATTTCTTCCATCCGAGTGACGGTCTTCAATCAGACAGAGCAGAAAGGACCTAGTTCTTTCAAAATTTCCAGGTCCCCAAGTATATTTGTGTAGGATTGTATGTCTAATTCTGCGCCAATGTTCTTAAATGGTTTATTTCGTGCATAAGCTGATAATCTCACAGGATCTGGTCTGAGCCCATCTGACAGTCTACAGTATAGACGTTTGATTGGTTCAGTATCCTCATGACTAAGATGATACCTCCACCATGGGGCTGGATGGTACTTTAGGCAGTTGGATAAGCCCCTTGCACAGCCTTCGCAGATTCCCATCACTTTCATATTTATAAGCAAAAATAAGCCTAACAACAAGAGACATCATTCCGTCCTTAATCCAAGATCTAGTTTGATCTATTTCTCTCGTGAAGCACACATGTTGAGAGATATTGTTTTTGAATTGATTGCACCGAGTGGCGTCATTGCAGCTAAAGCTCCGACTATCGCCAAAGACAAATTCACGAACCTGTAAGGTCTCCTACTACCTGCATCAGGTTTCGATGATACTTACTCACAGCTTTTAGAGATTCCGTGCTCACACACGAGCCCATCATGGCATGTCAAGCGCCCCTACTCAACGATCATCTCTCTCCCGACAACCGGGTAAAAGACTCCTATGTCGTCTACCTTAAACCTGGACATTCACTAGATGACCACGCGAAAGCCATCCAGCACGATCTCAAACCACATATCGACCATGTATACTCTTTCATAAAGGAGAAAGTTGTTTATGTTGGCATGTCGATTGACGAGGATCTATTGGTAACAATAAGAGGAGACACAAAGGTGGAAAAGGTCGAGGTTCACAGATCAGCAAGTCCAGCACCAATGTAATTACAAGTTATTAGGATTAATTTGGATGCTGCCACTAGCATTTAGCCCAGGGAAACATGGCACTTCAGCACTGCTGTTCTGACTGCCAACACGCGATCTCTTCACGACGGTTCTGGTACAATAAATCTGATACAAACAAGTCTAGTTTTAACCTTCATTTCCCCATGCGTTCTCCGCTACTCTGGCCCCGATGAGCCGATGGATTCTCCTCCCAGGATGATGAGCATCGGCCCATAGCTATCATCGGTTAGTAAGAGGATGTGAGCCTTAGTCTGGGTTACTTACACAGGTCTTGCCTTCAGGGTCAACGCAAGTTGAGTTCTTTGCCCCCAAAGACTGGGGCTGTAGGAAGGCCTGATAGAATATGTCCCATACTTCTATGTAATTGGCTTTCGCATCGCGATGGGTTTGCTGGAATAGAATGGTGTTTTGCCTGAGGCATTTATTCCATACGGTTGCAGCATATGAGTATAGCTCATGCCTACCATCATTTCTGAGCTTCACCGTCTGGTGTGATGGCAACAATTCTATGGCTAGATAACTGTCAGTTAGTTGCCTGTATCTAAAGGGGATTCGAAAAGTGCTTACGTGGCATTTCAATGAATATAAAATTTCGAATCCCCATTTTGTATAGAATTTCAGTCAGCTCAAACATTCGTCCAATTGATGCCCGGAGTCTTTTGTCCTGGCCTTCCTTGCCCAGCGCAATCGACAGATCATTGAGGCCGAACCAAACCGTGACGACTGTATTTTCAGCAGTCCAGGCGGCATGGCGAGGACGGTGGCCTATAGTTTCTTTGAACTGAGCGATCTGATGCGCGAAGGTGAAGGTCGTCTTCCTTCTTGGCGGGATCACCTCGGCATCTACCACTGAAGCCGACCGTGCAAATATGTAGGCTAGAGTGAGCGTAGTATTGAACTCAGTCGCCATGTACATAGCCCAGTTCTTGCCACCAGACGATGTTATCCCTGGGAGTTCTGGGTTGCCAATTGGGTTTTCCGCTCTGGGGCTGCCGACAAGTTTGCTCTTTGGTCGGGGGGTCTTTTTCATGTCGTGCATCTTGGGACCAGTTCTGATATACGAGGTGTTCATTTTGAAGCCGGCGCGAGAATATGAATCGCCGCTTGTATCCGTCAGCCGACCGCAAAATATTATTCTTGGTGCCTTTATCAGCATGCTTACAAGGCGATGAGAAAGCGCTCGGTGGGTTCTTGAACTTCTTGAACGTCATCTTGGATGGTGATCGGGATGATGGTACGGAAATCCGCGGTTCTGTGGAAAGCGAGAAGGGTCAGGATAAAGATTGTGCTAACGACAAAGACAATCGTCGTTAACATCCGATTTGACATCTTTTCTTTCGACATTGTGGGAGTGGGTGAACATTGCAGCGGAGATAAAAAGACGGTGCAAACCCTCCCTTTAAGCTTGTCTTGAGGCGTAGAGCTTATCTTCCCCCTACTCGTGGCGTTTTGCAGGGCTAAGCTCAGGCAGCCTCTGATATTGTCGCTTGCCCATATTAAGGCTAGCAGCCCCACGTAGTGTCTTGAAATATTAGAACTTAACATTTTAAGCTCGCAATCCCAAACAGATGAATGGCCAGAAGACCAACTATTGGACTGGGCTTGCACAGAGAAATTACAATTGAGAATGTCACAAATATCTGCGACCAACACAACCTCAATACCCCTTTTTCCTTTGCCATCTGGCCGGGTCCTGGGAACCAGCCACAGCGCCTCATACTGGCTACCAAGAAATGGTAGCAACCTTTGCGAATTGTGTTATCGTTTGTTTTCAATTAATAAATAAAAAGAAGAAGAAAAAGATTGCGCTGTTTTCCCTACTGTCAATAATTGTCCACACTCCCTCACGGTGCACAAGCAGACAGATACTTATTAACCAAAACATGTCGGTCTCCAATTGCTTTCCGACCTTGCGACACTAGTGAGAATATCTCTTGAACCATGTGACTGCCTGAGCAAAAGCCTGTTCCTTCGCAAACAGTTGCTTCTCATCATTTAAATCCCCCTTGACCGCGAAACCGTGGTGAACTCCAGAGAACAGATTGATCTGAAAATCTTGTTTTGACTCAGTCAGAATAGCCTCACTCTCATGACGCTTCTTTGTGGTAAAAAGGTCATCAAGCTCGGCGGCAGCAACAGATAGGGGTCCGGTAATGGCAGCCAATTCCTCCGTCTCTACGAATGAAGGATGGGCGATGAATCCGACTTGAATGCCGCTTTTGTATTGGCGAATGAGATGCTGTAAACGTGTTAGTTGATGATACGTCATCTCAAGGGTAGGGCTTGGCTAACCTTGGCTCCCAAACAGTATCCCACAGCGCCGATCGCAGTGACGCCAATGCTTTTGAGATACTCAATACCTGAGACAACAATTGGATCAACAGCTTCCGGCGTATGAGGGTTATCTCCATCTGAGCCCTCTCCCAACCATTTCATGATATCAAAGTCTTTGGGCATCTCCAGTGGGACCGGGTCGCCATTGAACGTATCAACTACTAGACACACATAACCCTCAGCTGCGAAAGCGTCTGCCATGAGCATGCTGTTTTGCCAGATGCCAAAAATGTCTGGGAGATATAAGACAGCTTTGGTAAGGTTCCCAGAGGAGGGCTTGACTAGGTAGGCGCTGACATTGTTGTCGATTAGGATGGTGGTGTCTTTGGGTGTGCCTCTTGTCAAAGGGTCAGTATGTTTAGGCGCCATAGACAGATTGGAGGAAGACTAACTCATGAAGATTGGCAACGGTACAACATGCAGCAGGTGGATGAGATGCCATCTTCGATTAATGACTGAGGGGTAGTTCCCAATTCGACTGTAACGCAGCGATGGCTACGAAAAACACGCGAATTCCTCAGCGTGCATAAATACCGATAAAGGCCTCGAGTAACATTCTGCCCCATACCCGCCCGAGCAGCGGCATTGCACAGATTTTGGTCCAACGATCAACTATCGCCGTAGATAGCTTATCCTGTCCCGGCTCTCAGTGTATCACGAATGCGGAGAGGCCGAGAGCCATTCCGAAGTGCCGGAAGGTGGATCCATCTCCACTTTCCGGCTGCATCGCTTCGGGAGATAAGTACAGAGTAAAGAGATAGCCAAGCAAAAGGTTATTTACAGCTTCTATAACAGTTAACTCAGCTTGATTTACTACAATCTAACGCAAAAAGATCCCTTGTACAACACTATCCCTCTGATCCATCCAAATCTTTCATCATGGCCCCAGAACCTCTTCAGAATGTCCGCCCCATGTTTGAGCTCCGCGGCCGGAACTACATCGTTACCGGTGGAGCCCAAGGTATTGGCTTTGCTTGCACACGCGCCATCTGTGAGATGGGCGGCAATGTTGCTGTGTTAGACATTCAGAAACAGCCTGTTGAAGAGTTCAACACATTGAGCGAAAAATTCTCCACAAAGACTATTTACATCCCAACTGATGTCACTTCGGAAGAGAGCATTAATGCTGCGTTTGACAAGGTCTTGAAGGAGTTTGGCTCAATCGATGGTGTTGTTCCTGCTGCTGGTATCGCTATCGATAAACCGTTCTTGGATCAGACTTGGGACGAGTTTACCCGCATCCAAGAGATTAATGTGCGTAATTTTCGGAAGTAACAGCTAATCTGGAGAAGCTAACAATGTCAGGTCCGCGGAACATTTTTTGTGGCTCAACTGGCGGCCCGGCAGATGATCAAGCAAGGGACCGGCGGAAGCATGGTCCTTCTCGCCTCTCAATCAGCACATATTGGTCTACCCGGTTATCGAATGGCGGCATATAACGCGTCAAAGGGTGGCGTACTGATGCTTTCCAAGGCCTTGGCAGTAGAGCTGGCGCCTAAGAATATTCGCGTCAACACGATATCCCCGGGCTTTGTTGACTCGGATATGACAAGAAACGTTCGAGAGCATAAGAGTAAGAGAGAGGGGGAGCAGATGTGGATGGCGCCGCCCAACCAGCGCTTGAGCACTCAGAATGACCTTACGGGTGCAGTGGTTTATTTGTTGAGTGATGCGGCCAGACATACTACGGCCGCTGACATTCAGATCACTGGTGGTCTTCATGCAGGTTCGATTGATGGGTTGATTAGCTATGAGAACTAGGTTGTGGTGTTTGGTATTACTATGTTGTGAATAAATTGATCTTGACGAAATGTCGGGTGTATCAAATGTAGTGCAACTTCTGTGGAACGTATTTCTCCCACAGTACACGGTATGTGATTTTGCCTGCTATTCAGGCTCCCGTTACTGTCGAAGAATAGTAGCGGAAGTAGTTTGTCGGGCCGCCACAACTTATCGGGTATGTACTAACATATAACCGCCGAATGCAGCACTGACCTCGCCCGTACCCGCCAGCCACAGCGGAAGTCCTGAATCACGATTTTTGTAATGGTCGCCGGGTACCGCTAGAAGATACTCTCGGAAAACATATGATTGACATCGCCGATAGGCCATTGCAGCGGCAGTGAATTTCCCCAGGCCATTTGGATATCCGTATCCGATATAACAGGTCCCGGCATCGCATACCCCAGAGGTACTTGGTCACTTGTAGGTGGTGAGTAGTCCGGGTACAGTTGCAACCCTTCGGGAATTGTTTGTGAGATACTCGCTCGGCGGATAGACTCTGTGACATTATCCAGGCCCTCATGACTGCCTGGACTAGAAGCATCGAGTATGTTCAGACTCAAGAGATTCCGTCTCATTTCAACTAAGCGCTTTGCAAGTCTTCGTGCTGATTGTGATCGGTTGGTGTATTTTGTCGTCAAAGCGACACACATGCTGAAGCTACCCCCCAATGACTCAATGAGATCAGGTGTCAGACTTGGTAACATAGTGTCCCTGTTCTGCTTGATAAAGGCAATAAGTAGAAATGCTAGCCCGGCGGTGCAGGCTAATATGTGTTGGTAGAACGGATGTTGTTTGCGATATATGTCCGTCGTGGCGTCCAGAGCGTGCAAAACATGAATAATATCGTAGACACGATCAGTAGCTGGTCTGACGTGGTTTCTGGTTATCTCGATATCCAACTCTGAAAAGAAGAACGGTTTGAGAATTTGACTGCGAACCGATTCGGCGCGCAGATTTAGAAGGATGGCCCATGTGGGTGGTCTTGTTGATGGATCTGTGTACCACGCCTGACAATTGGCCACGGAATAATCACCAACTGCCTTTTTCCTCCACTGCTCGATTTGGAAGCTCATCAACTCAAACGAGCTCTCGTCGTTATATCCTTCACCTCTTGCGGCATGGGAGATTGGTTCGCTAAAACGATCGCTGATGAGGATGAATGAGAGCATCGCTTTGAGGTATGGGGTTTTGACCTGTACATGTGAGTTTGAGAAACAGCGACATGGAGACTTGTCTTACAGAGGTTGATATCGAGATGAAACTCGTCTCTTGAAAGTGTGTGGGTAGACCAGTCGCATAACTCCATTGCCGATCAAGTATAACGATACTGCTAATCAGAGTACAAGCTTCCGTGCGTTGAGTTTCGGTTTTAACTGTATGCTTAAAGACTTCGGAATTATGTAATCCAAGTTCCATCAACATCCGGCCTGCGATCCCACACATTCGCCAAGCTGAGCGTGGAGATTCTTGGAAGTAGTCATACCATCCCTGTCACACAGTTAGCCAGTACCTCCCAACTAAAGAAGCTGATGCTGACCTTTAAGAATATTATCGTTGCGTGTTTGATGCTATTTGCCGGAGCTGCCAGTTTTGCGTTGACGGCATCTTGAAAGCTATCTCTTAAAAGTTTCTCGGTGTTTGAATTGCTTGGCCTTGAATCAGCGCGTAACGCGATAGCCAAGCACAAATTCAAGATCAACAGCAATTCATAAGAGGCTGCTCCTGTACTCGCTGCCAAAACATCCCATACTCCAGCACCCGCGTCTGCATACCATGACCGAGCCTGCAGAATGAGTGCGTCGAGATCCACTACGGGATGGAGGTCCCCGACTACTTCTTGGTAGACATAAAGCAGATGTATAGCTTCTTGAAGTCCAATGACTGATCGGAAGGTCAAAAGCATGGCTGGATCGCCTTTGTCAAATGTCCGTGGAGGATCTGAGAACTGCGTTACATGACCATGGTTGGCATCACCTTCGTCGGATCTATCATCCTCGTGAATACTAGCAAGTTGTAGTTGACGATGTTGTAGTGGTGGACCTGAGTAACTATTGCGCCGTAGTTTCAGCTGCCCCACATTCAACGCGTAATCCGGACATGTCGGCCCGTAGAAATTCTGAGATGTCGCTGTTCGCGATGATTTTGGTGTTGAAGTGCTGTTGGCATCGTTGTTGTCTTCAGTGTAGTCGGTGATGATAGGGACTGGTATCAACGGCTGAATATTGTCGGCTCTTGGTTGTTCTCTGTTTGCGGGAAGAACTTGAGCTGCGAGATTATTCAGTTGCGCCTGGAGATTTGACAGCATGTCCATCATAGCTGCTTGACTAGGCTGAGAAGTCGTCAGTGGGTTTGCCGCAGCACTATCTTGTATAGCACTGCGCTTCTCTATAGTGGGAACGGGAACAGAAATGCTTGGCTCTGCGTTAGATGAAGCCTGCCATTCATCGTGCTCAAGGTTCGTGCTGTAGATGCAGTCCTGACTCCGACTTGCGCAATATCTACATGGTTGTCGTCCATCGCATTTCCCCTTTCGACGCCGACAGGCCTCACATGCAACTAGAGCGGAAGGTGTCCTGCGCTTTCCTGGTTCTCCGGTTGTGTTGGATTTTTTGACCCCTCGTGGTTCCCGTACCTGAGCCATCAGTCGGAATGAGCCTCGTGCCGACTGGAAGCGATAAATGACGGGTTTGATATGCACTCTTTGTGGAATAGAAATGCGGAATTACAAAGACAGCTTCTTAGTGACCCGCGGAGCCTCAATGGATGGATTGACGATGAAAATAGGGAAAAAGCGGATCGTAGGTGGTAACTTGTAAGGGGGCAAAAGCTGGGATAAGGCGATTTCATCATCAATCTCTCTATCTTCTGTTCCGCTCGCTGGATCTATCGTTAGCGCGGGATTCACCTTGGACCCATGCGGGGTAATGCCTGCTAGACCGAGATCATCAGCACGATAAGAGGTTGGAGCAGTACTTCTTATCTCGGTGAGTCTACCGCGAGCTGATAGGTACTCCCCTGGCTTGCTCACCCTGTATTGAGCTTAGTGCAAGATCCTTGCTCCGTTCATATCCAATGAATCTACCGATCACGTGGATTCCGGTGCAAGGTGAGTGTCGAGACACCTTTTTACCACTGAAGAGCCCGTATGTAGGGTAGCTAGCAATCTTGTCAAGTTATTGTTTTATTTAGATGACATTAGTTACAGACCATGATTTATACTGGAAACAAGTTGCAGTCAAGACAGCATTGATAAGTTCTTTGTCATAGTTTTCCAGGTTTATTTCAAGTACCTCGCGAGAAGCCCTGCTGATTGCACGCATCCTGATTGTGACAAGACTAAATTTCATAGGCAGCACACGCCAAGATAATTCGAACGAATACGTCAAATGCCAACGAAAAGAATTAACAATATTCAACTCAGACTTCGCGAATCTCGAACTTAAACAACTCATTCGATGGTACAGAGTTCCGATCTCTCATCTTCTCAGCAGTCTCTACACCCACAACAGGCACGCGATACTCAAACTTGACCCCGGGCTTCTGGCCCTCGATAGGATAAGGAAATGGCAGATATTGTGGCATCAAGCCCAATTGGGCAAGAACAGTGCCTTGATCCCACGCAATGTGCTCGTGGTAGAGGCGATCTCCGCGAATATTCACCACCGCTGTGAATGGCACGTCCATTTTACGAAAGGTGGGCGGAACACCAGGTAGTCTGTGATGTCACTTTTTAGCGAGGACCACCCAACAGATGATGAGACTTACAGCCAATCAATAGTCTTACCGTGCGTGAATTTATAAATAAACTCATCAATCACACGATCAATGCCGATTGTTCGGCTGATGAGTTCGAGCTCCGTATCTGCTGCATTTTGGAAGATAAAGTTGTCACGGTAAAACTTTGTTAAAGAAGCACGGCCGATGCCGCCCGTAAGCTGGACTTTAAGTCAGCGTCTGTCATCACATATGGGGTCGAACTTACTGTCGGTACATGATTGACATATGGCTGATCGACCATTGTGCTCATGGTGTGCTCCACAGACCTGTCTGCAAACTCATAGTACGTATGCTCATCCCAGATAGCCTCGAGGTCGAAGTAGGGGCCGTTAACGAGTGGCTTCAGAAATGACAAGTTTCTCGTATGGGAAAGCGATTCCATGTTGTAATCAAAATCTGGATGAAAAGGTGCCGCGAAACGGTGGGACTTGGCGCCAGAGTAGGAGTATGTTGTGACACCATCGCGCCTTTCTAAAATGGCTGGTGGACCGGCGATGTGGCGAAGAATGGGAACGTTGGATTTCTTGAGAGTAGCTTTGTCGGCATCGTTGGCGTAGACAATGCAGCCAACGATGCTGACATCGCTGTCGAGCAATGTTGCTATTTGGTTCCATAAATGGGGTTCGTATGCTGCGATTCGAAACCTCAGCGAAGAGTTGTAGAAGAATAATAACGGTACTTACAAACAAGCCCAATCTTGCTATCTTCGTCAAACCTATCACAACTCCTCAGCGCTCGCAAGGCATCGTCAATAATCCCACGAGCATCCCTTGCAAATGCCTTGGCTTGGATCTCAACCACTGCATAGCCTTCCTCAGCCCATTTCACGAGCGCCGAAGGAACACCTTCAATTATTTCCAGATGTCTCTCCGAGTCAGCACTCAGGACTATAAGACCTGGGCCGTGGCCTCGTCGCGAAAGTGGAGGTAGAAGAGTAATGCCTTGGGCAATTGCCTGTGGCTTGGCTTGGGGGAGAGGAGCTGGTGGCTTCGAGATGTCTGCGTACATGATGAGATTTGATTGGTCAATTATAAGTCGGGTATCGGGTGCTGGACGCTGCCCCTTGACATCAATATATACAAACCAAGGTCAACGTAATTACCAAGCCCGACAGCCATTGACCCAAGATTTTGACATATGGGTAAGGGTGATAACAAACCGTTCATGCTTTCGGACCCTCGCCTTGGTCCGTGTTTGTAGATCAGCCATGAACTGAAGCTTATCGTGTACTTAGGAACTTCCGAACGGAAGTTCCGCAGCCCAGCCACCCGGCACTGAGTTACTCTTATCAACACGATAGGCGAGTCAATTGAAACGAGTCATATCTAGCACCAGAAATGGCATCACAAGAGGTATGGTGTAACCTTGAACACGAGATACGACTTGGGCTTGAAGGGTTCGGAACCTATCTCTTCCCCGCTTAGGTGTCTCCAGACGGGACGTTCCTCGATAAGCGTTGCTTGATACGTGGGGTCGGAACAGCATGTCACAAGGTCTGCGGAACTCGTAATCTGGGGTAATCACTAGTCTTATCGGCATTCCTGGCTGCAACGATACGGCACTGGCTGAGTATCGGTATCCCTGTTTTGAGGTGTTGGTACAGGATCGTTTGAGCTCAGCTGTCGGGTATTCGCATGAAGGGCCAACATGAGGAGTAATCTGGCGTTGAGCTCAAGGTTGGCGTCTGGGGTAATTGGTGACCATTGATTGAGTAAATAAAGAAGCCATATTTCGCCCCTTTGTCATGCATGATCAATTCATCCATTCAAGCAATAGGACACATGATCCTATCCTTTTCCTTCTAGCAATCTTTACCTTGTTATTCCAAACACCATGGTTGAATCATACGATGTCGTTGTTGTTGGCGCGGGTAAGTTCTCTTCTCTTCTTCCAACCTTTCCTTGTCTAACCAACCCTCAAAGGGTGGTTCGGCCTCGCCGCGGCAAAGGCCATCAGTCAAATTGAACCGGACGCCAAGCTTGCCGTCCTCGAATCCGCAGAGTCATGCGGTGGCACTTGGTCCAAGAACCGACTCTACCCAGGCCTCAAGTCGAACAACATGAAAGGCACATACGAATTTCCTGACTTTCCCATGTCGGAAAAGATATACGGCGTCAAGGACAACAATCATATTCCTGGCGCTGTCCTTCACCGATACCTCACAGACTTCGCCAAGTCTTTCGGCTTTTACGATCGAATCCAGTTCCATACAGCAGTCGATCTGGTGGAGCGCAATGGCGATGCTGGCTGGCGGTTGACTGTCAAGTCACCCACTGGCAGTCGGTTCATCACCACAAAGAGACTCGTATTGGCTACTGGTCTGACCTCAACACCCAACATGCCAGCTTATAAGAACGCCGACAAGTTTGGTCTTCCACTCTTCCATGCAAAGGACTTCTGTGCCGAAGCCCCTAACCTGAAGGTCCGGAGAGCCATAGTCGTTGGAGGAGCAAAGTCGGCATTTGATGTTGCCTATGCCTTGGTGCATGATGGAGCAGAGGTTGACTTGGTAGTTCGTCCCACTGGTAACGGCCCTGTTTGGATTGCACCGCCCTTTGTCACGCCGCTCAAAAAGAGATTGGACCAACTTCTCAACATTCGCTGGATGACTTGGTTTAGCCCTTGTCCATGGGGAGGAGCAGATGGTTACGCCGGCGCTCGGAACTTCCTTCATGGTACATCTGTGGGTCGATTTATCGTCAACAACTTTTGGAAGGCTTTGAGTGGAGATGTCATCTCTGCCAACGGCTACGACTCGCACCCCGAGCTCCAAAAGCTCAAGCCATGGCACTCTGCCTTTTGGATTGGTAGTGGTCTGAGCATCCTCAACTACGACAGCTCTCTGTTCGATCTTGTCAAACAAGGCAAGATCAGAGTACACATCGACGACATCGGTTCCCTGGAGCCTGGACGAGCTATTCTTACCTCTGGTAATGTCATTGATACAGACGCCATCATCTGCTCAACGGGCTGGAAGAAGGAATCTACCATCAAGTTTGCCGATACCGATCTTGGGCTTCCATATTCTCCCGACAAGAAGCGAGCGCTCAATCAATTGGCCGACACAAAGGTCCTCTCGCTGTATCCTGGTCTCAAGGAGCAACCGAAGCTCAATGTGAAGCCAAGAGAAGCCGATCCACTTCGATACTATCGCTTCATGATTCCTTCAGGTATGGTCAAACCTCGCGATCTCGCTTTCGCTGGCATGATCTCAACGGTTAGCACTGCCACATGCGCGACCATCCAGGGTCACTGGATAGCTGCTTTCCTCGCCGGCAAGATCGATAACATTCCCGCTTCAGACAAGGAGATTACCGAGGAGATCATGCTGCACACGCAATGGGGCAAGTGGCGTTACCCTTGTGGTTACGGTGCTGACCTGCCTGATCTTGTCTTTGAGGGTCTACCTTACTGCAACATGTTGATGAAGGACCTTGGAGTCGAGACGCATCGAAAGTCTGGCTGGTTCCAAGAGCTTACATCGCCTTACCTTCCTGTAGACTTCAAGGGGCTTGTAGAGGAGTGGAAGGCGAAGGAGGAGAGTCGTGTTGATATCGAAGGCGTAGAGGTCCAGCAAGTCAGAGCTGTGGCCAAAAAGGATTAGATGAGTTTACAAGAGCGTTTTGAGGTTTCTGAGTGTTCACGGGTGCCTTTTGTCAATTGGAGGTCTCTTAATAGTTAGCAAACCAATCTAGTCAAATTTGTATGCTTATATTCCATGGTGATGCAATTTTTTCATGTAGTTCTTTTCTTTTGGTAGACAACTGTCCTCACCTTAGCGATGATAATGCATTGTCGCAAAGAGCATAGGCGGAAGAATTCTATCGACCATCAGCGTCGACGGCAGCCAACTGATTTTCACTGGTGGTATTGTCGCGCCTGATAAGGGCGAGGTTCATCTCCGCGGGGTCCCAACTCCAGACGGTTGGTAGTGGAAAATTCACTGCTGGGATAGGCGCTAAGTCAGGTTCAAGATAAGACTATTGGAAAACGTTATTTAAGGTGGTTTTACTGCTGCAGCAGCTCTTATTGTCACAGACGGAAGATAGTGGCGTTTATGTCTTGGGTCTTATCTGGAAACCACAGCGGTTTGGTCTGTGGCGAAAGATAAAGGATAGATGACGTCGTTTACTGTATACCAAGATAGGACTCTGTAGAGGAAATACGATGCGACGATAAACAGGGGGAACAGCTAGAGACTCAAGAAGCGAGTTATTGTTGGGACGTGAAGTTTAAGTACAGCTCTGGCCGGTAGCCCACCTAGCACTGAGTGGATATGTGTCTGTATGAGCAGCTGATGCGCTATTCTGGCCAGCTCAACCCCACCAAGTCCAGATCCCAGCCTGATGAATACTTTTACACGTATATTTCCGCGGAGCTAGGTTTCCCCAAGCTCAGTAGCACCAGATTATGCAGGTAGGTTGCAGCCAACCCGAGTGTTTCGGATTACATTCCAACGCATTTCCGGATCCTTTCCTCTCATGACCTCTTTTTATCGCCTGTTTATGGAAATGCTATAGTGCATTGCCTTTCTCTTATCTCATTCAGTTGCTGTCCCATATAAGACAGGCATGTACCGCACTGTATGTACTTCAGTCAATGTGAGCTGCATCATTTACAGCCCATTATTTTGGTCACTCTACTTGCTGCTGCTCCATGACCAATCCAAATAGCAGAACAACCGGCGGACCACCGCACCTGACCGGAAAAGCCCATCAGTGACAACAATCATTTGCTTTTAATCGAGATATATCACTTATCGACAACACGCCATCTTATATAGTCAACCGCATTGGCTATATCTTGATATCAATATTCTCAGCCATACACCTTCTCGACTACATTACGTCGAAAATCTTGGCAAAATAGAAACTTGAACTCCACCTGCTCTTTCACCTACCTTGGGCAGAAATCCTTCATATCTTCCCTCAAAACATGGCTTCCAAATTTCACTGTGGAAAGGTCGACGGAGCAGTTGAGACCACGCCATTGTTAGACCCCCAGTACTGCCATGCCAACAACTCCTCATCAGCAGGAAAGATCGACGATCAAGGAGATAGTCCTCCGTATAGTGACTACCATGTCATCGACAGGCTACAAGATCTTGTAAAGGATAGTCGAAAGCATGATGTCTTCACCTCGCGTCGCGGAATTCGCTCCAAGGCCGCCAAGGTCTGGGACGAATCGCAGGGATGGATAGTTGCTTTCATCATCGGATTGCTCACGGCTTGTGTAGCCGCTTTCGTGGACGTCAGTGTTGAGGTAGTTGCTGACTGGAAAGATGGATATTGCACTGCCAACGTCCTTCGCAATCGTCGGGCATGCTGCAAGTCTGTCGCAGATTGCCACATATGGAGGCCATGGACCGAAAGTTACGCCTCCACGTACGCCATCTACGTTGGTTTCTCATTAGTCTTTGGCATAATTGCCGGGAGTCTTACTATGACTACTAAGAGAACACTTGGTACCTGCGCCACCGAAAGTCAACTTCAACCTTCGCCAACTACAGAGCAGAATGCTCGCGCTGTGAAGGCTAGTGGAAAGACTTTATACATGGCAGCAGGAAGTGGTATCCCAGAGATCAAGACCGTCCTCTCAGGCTTTGACATCCCTCATCTATTTGACCTCAAGGTCCTTATTGTTAAAGCCATCGGGGCCATATTCGCTGTTGCAACAGGTATGTGTCTTGGGAAAGAAGGTCCGTTCGTCCACATATCAGCCTGCTTTGGTTACCTTGTGGCTACCTGCTTTCCAAAGTACGCAAACAATCAGAGCAAGTTGAGGGAAATGATAAGCGTGGCCTGTTCGGCGGGCTTGTCAGTTGCATTTGGTGCCCCGATTGGCGGGGTGCTCTTTAGCTACGAGGACATCAGCACGTATTTCCCTCGACGCGTGCTTTGGAGAAGCTGTTTATGCTCTGTCGTTGCGGCGGCCGTGCTGAAGCAACTCAACCCGACAGGGACTGGGAAGCTCGTTCTGTTCGAGACAAACTACGGCGTCAACTACGATGCGCTACACTACCTTGTTTTTATTGTGCTTGGAGTTTGCGGTGGCGTTTTTGGGGGGATCTTCTGCAGAACCAACTTTCTTTGGTCCAAGACCTTTAGACAGCTGCCTTTCATCAAGAGCCATCCTGTCTTTGAGCTGGCACTTGTGACTCTGATCACAGCTCTGGTGCAGTTCCCCAATGTGTTGATTAGAGACACCGGAGATGTCGTCGTGCAACGTCTACTGGTCGATTGCACTGAAACCCGACAAGATTGGATCTGCCAGCAAGAGGCAAAATTCACGGGAAAAGACACATACTATGCATGGCTCATTTCAGGAACCTTTGCCAAGCTGTTCCTAACAACCATCACATTTGGTTGTAAAGTTCCATCTGGCATCATCATTCCCGCCATGGATGCTGGTGCATTATTTGGCCGTTTAATAGGCCAGCTCATCCCGAACATCTCACCCGGTATTTTTGCCATGGTGGGTGCCGCAGCATTCTTGGCGGGCGTGAGCAGGATGACAGTCAGCCTGGCTGTCATCATGTTTGAGCTGACAGGAGAAGTCAACTTTATCCCCCCATTTATCGTCGCTATCCTTACAGCCAAGTGGGTTGCAGACGCCATAACTCCAGAAGGCGTCTATGATCTAGCACAGCACCTCCAAGGTCACCCATTCTTGGACGGTGAACGGGCGATTACAAAGGTTCAACAGCTCCGGAGTGCTGAAGGCACAGCTACAGTTGGCCTGCTTCTTCGTGCAACAGATGTGACAGACAGCGTCATTGTTGTAGCTTCTGATGGCCGAGTTCGTAGATCGGTCCTACAGGATAAGCTAGTGAACTTGAAAAGAAGAGGCTTCACTGACTCTGGCCTTGTTCTTACAAACGAAAGACGGATTTGTCAGGGTTTCATATCGCAGTACAGCTTGGAAGTTCTATTGCACCCAGATGCGGGCACGAACAATGTCGGCGAATCGGAGTTCTACGTATTTGACGGAGCTTTGCCAAGTTTGTTCGATAAAACTCCTCTCACGCTTCCGTCTAATGCTCCTCTAGAGTATGCTGTGGAGCTATTTGGCAAATTGGGCATCAGCCATTTGATCTTGACGCAGGACGAGACAGGTATGGTGTCTGGTGTAGTTTCCATCAGAGAGCTACTCCATCTTCTCCATCAATTAGGGTAGTGGACTGCACATGCAGCGGAGTTATTGTATACTAGCTATCATGTCCCATCTGGATTGTCAACCTAGGTCTCGGAGTAAAGTCGCTCGAATTAAAACGATGCAGCATCATGCACATTTCCAAAGCTGTACTTGGCTGTGATCAAACATGCCTTGCTCAATCCCAATGGGCTTCGTACACTTTACGAAAAAGTGAGAAGCAATGGTAGAAACTCACCGCTTACCGAGTTGGACCAAAAAAGGATGTAAAACCGCGTTTTGATTGGGTTCTTCGTAAATTCTTCACATCAGGTAAAATGGGGCACGTCAATGCGCAAGCCAAATCGTGAATTAAATGCCGATCAACCGATTTTCTAGTCTAAAGTCGTTGGTATGTAATCCGCCAAGAGCGAGGCTTAGCAGTCGCTGGCACTTTATCCGCCGGGAGCGAGGCTTAGCAATGGTCGAAGCTTGCGGGTCTACTACCTGTCAATGGTGACAAGGGCCTGAGGCAAGACAAATGCCAGAATGTAATTTCTGGCCTGATTGTACAAATACTATTGTTGTGTGTAATTTTGATTGGCATAGTAATCCTCTCTTTTCGACTCCTTCCCACCTACAACCGTTATCGTGAGAATGACCGTCACCTTTCCACTCGACACGTATAGGGCTGGAGGTGGTCACCCTTCTGGCCAACGGAATGGCATTGAGGAGAATCTGGAAGAGTCATTTCTCAGTCACTTCTCTCAACTTTTCAGCAAATATGCTGGGCCCAACGGCAAATGGCAACGAGACCAGGTTGGGCTCTTTATGCACCACGTTCAGGTCGAATCCCCTGATGGTCTGGCTAGTTATCTAGTCGACAAGGACGAACTTGATCTATATGACCTGATCAAATATCTTACATCACCCTGTGGGGATATGCTGGAAATGGCTGCGCCCCAAGATCTTTCATGGCCACTGAACAACTACTTCATCAGCTCAAGCCATAATACCTACCTCACCGGCAACCAGCTTTCAAGCGACTCTAGTACTGAGTCATACAGAGACGCCCTGTTACGTGGATGTCGATGCATTGAAATCGACGTTTGGGACGGCGAACAGTATTGGAAACCCGACAGCAAGTCAGAAGATGCATCGGAAAGCAATGTGAAGGATGCTTACACAGAAGTGAAGCCTACAAAGATGGGTTTCAAGGACAAGGCTATAATCAAACTGGGACGATGGTATATGAAAAAGTTCGATCCAGCTGACTCCGACGGTAAGACGGTAGATGAAAGGCTTGCCGACGTCATCCACGCGGAACCCCGGGTCCTTCATGGCTTTACCTTGACCAAGGAAGTCCTCTTCAGAGATGTCTGCGAGACTGTTGGGGAGTACGCCTTTGTCACCTCGGATCTGCCTCTCATTGTCAGCCTGGAAGTCCACTGTTCCCCGCTGCAACAAGGCGCCATGGTCAACATCATGGAGGAGGTCTGGAGCGAGTATCTCCTCCCTTGGCCTCAAATTGAGGCCGACTTACTACCTTCGCCTGACCAGCTGCGCAAAAAGATTCTCATCAAAGTCCCGTATGTTCCAGAGAAGAGAAACTCTACCGACCAATCCTCGCCCAAGGCCACAGACGAAGAGAGCATGTTGGAGGTTGTTGTGGAGGGAGATCAGAAGAAGGCAAAGAAAGTCGTGCCGCCAAAGATCACGCCAAGATTGAGCCGTATGGGAATTCACACTCGGGGAATCACATTCAAATCGCTCGAGCAACCTGAGGCCTCCATGCCAAACCACATCTTTTCACTCTCGGAGCACGCAGCTTTCGCTATTCAGAGACACATGCCCAAGGCCTTGTTTTCGCATAACAGGCAATTCCTCATGCGCACATATCCCCATGGTATGCGGGTTGACTCGTCCAACTACGACCCCGTCATCTTTTGGCGTGCTGGTGCGCAAGTCGTTGCGCTCAACTGGCAGTCGTGGGATCTGGGCATGGTGCTGAACGAGGGCATGTTCATGGGCTCGGACGGCTTTGTCCTCAAGCCAAAAGGATATCGTCACAGCCCACACTATATTGATGATGAAGATGGTACCATTCCAAGCAAGACGCTGGACAGGATGGCGATCACGGTGGTAGCTGCGCAAAACCTCCCACTCCTCAACCGCCATGACGACCCTGCCAAATTCACCCCATACGTGAAGGTCGGGTTGCACACGGAACCGGATGCGCTTTCAGCCATGGTTGATGAAAACGCCACGCCAGAAGAGGTGAAGCAGGTCGGGTACAGCGGCGAAACACGCAAGAGAAAGGGAACGAGTCCAGACTTTGGGGCCGAGACTATTGAGTTTCACAACATCGATGGCGTTGTCCCCGAGTTGACCTTTGTATCTTTTATGGTAATGAACGATGTGCCTGGGCCTGACGTTATGGCTGCGTGGGCTTGCGTTCGGTTAGACAGGTTGAGACTCGGGTACCGATTTTTGAGGTTGATGAGCCATGATGGTATGCCGAGCAAGGGAATCCTTCTGGTTAGGTCGGAGCTTAGAGAGGCTTCATAATGATATCCTATATACAAAAGTATTCTATGGAGGTATCTACATACTTTGGAAGTTAAATCTCGAGGCCATGATCCATTGTTCGTGAGCTCTACAGACGATAAGTGATTGCCGGTATTGAAAGCCATACAAAAATGAGAGTAAGAGGCTATACATATTGTCAGAAACAGATGACCTAAATTTTGTAGCTATTTTCTTAACCAACAAAAATAAGTTTTAGGACCATGTTTGAGTCCGTCGGCAAAATGCCAGTAAGTGTTATTGCCTCAACCTGTACTCAAGATGAAGCCTTCTGGATTTACGCAAAGGCTCAGGCGAATCAATAGACCTGTATCCATTTTCTCGAGATGTGGACTACGCAGTCTTGTCAATAATCTTGTCTGATATAACACTGTTCTATGTAGATGACGGAGGATGTAGAGACAGATTATAGTTGTCTATCTCAGTCTTAGATATTGATATAAGTACCATGTAAACAGTTGTGTCTGATATCCCCGATCAGAAAATCATTCCTCATCAGTTCTTTCAATGTCGGTGGTGGCTTGAAGAGCGTGATCGTGATCGCCTGTGTCTATGTCCATGACGACTAGATGATCTCGACCTCGAGTGGTGATGATGATGATGATGGCGATGGCGACTAGACGATCTTGAACGTGAGCGACTGCGACGACGAGACGATTCCCTTCTATCTCCCCACATCCCAGCCATCTCAGCGTCATGCTTCTTCTTCATCTCCTCCTCTTCGGCCTCCTGACGCTCCTTTCTTTCGTCCCTCCAGTCAGAAATCTTGTCTTGGCCCTTGTGACCGACGAAAGCACCGATGAGACCACCCGCAATCATTGCAGCCTTGCTTCCTCCGAATTTGTTGCCGCCCATGGCGCCGGCGGCACCTCCAGCCAGAGCTCCCGTCAGACCACGCTCTCCGGTTTGCTCATCAGGGCCCAAATCTTGGCCATTGCTCTGATTTTGGGGAGCCCAGCTGTTGGATTGGTGCGGTGGTTGAGGGCTAGGGTGGTTCTGATATTGCTGATTGCTCGACTCGAAGTATGATGCTGCCTCTCCTCCCCGAGAGTCCTGGTGCTGAGGACCCTGCTGAGGTGGAGGGCCCTGGTGGTAGCCGCCTGGGGGGCCTTGCTGTTGATAAGCGCCTGGAGAGGGACCTTGTTGGTAGCCGCTTTGGCTGGGGTCGTGTTGTTGATAGCCGCGGCTTTGGTAGTCCTGTTGATAACCACCTTGCTGGCGAGTATCTTGTCCCTGGTGATAGCTGTCCTGCTGGTTACCGTACTGGGGACCAGATTGGTAGCCCTGGCCATAGCCACCGCCAGAGTAGCCGTTGTTTTGACTGTTGTAGTATCCACTCATGGTGATATTCATATATGTTGTTTGATACAGTAGAAACTGGTTGAAGTGTAATGAATTATCCGTGGCTAGAGAATGTTGGCCTTAAATACATGATTTGGACGCGCGTACTCGGTATATACCACCATTTTTGCACTCACCGGCGGGGACGCCGGGGCGCGGCAACTTGGCGCCAAGTACCTTTTCAGGCGCACGCTACAGTTGATACCCCGTCGATCCGGCTCTGAATGCCGTGAAGATTGGGCGCACAAGATGATTGGCCGTACGTCATCAATGCCCAGACTCGTCCCACTCGTGAGTCCGGGACCTTGGGTTTCAAGCTGATACCAACTGACCGCCACTAAGCCCCATTGATTCTCACCATCCACTAGTTGACTAAGCGCAAACGGCGGGAAATTTGATTCGATTTCTCGTAAGTTCTGCATTCCTCTTTAGCTCCACATGTGCCGGGCTGTGCATCCAGCGGCACAAGATACTAATATTATCTAAGGGCTCACTGGGTTCTCTCCCCTCATTCTATCAATCCAATTCGCGGACTCGTAGGAATTGTCGATACACTAATACTTGGTAATCATGACAGCCAATCAGATCATCGGCACCAGAGGCAAATTCAGGCGTATATCGACGCCTAGGTCGAGAACGGGGTGCATCACCTGGTATGTTGCTCCTTTGCCTCATCTCTCGTTAAATGTTACTAATTCGGACAATTGCAGCAAGTGAGTCTCTGGCGTTTACTGGCTTGCATCATTTGAACCTGACAGCACCTCCTTCAGGCTCAGACACTTGAAATGTGACGAAACAAAACCAATTTGCCAACGCTGTCAAAACGACAAGATGAAGTGTGATGGATATGCCCCGCCGGAACCGAAAGCTTCCAGGAAGTCCAAGAAAAACACTGCTTCATCGCAGGGTTCAACGGCTGTTGTTCCATCGCCGCTATTTATGCAGACAATCGACCAAACGCCTCTACTGGAACAACCCGAGAAAGTCTATCTTCAACATTTTCTCCACTGGACTAGCAGACAGCTGTCCTCTTCTTCAGCCGCCAGCAACTTTTGGCTCGAGTATGCCCTTCCCATGTCTTATCACTATGACGCCATTCGGTATAGCATGATAGCTGTGGGAGCATCACATCGAGCTTTCATGGCCCCTTCCCCCAGCTACGCGCGCCCTGATCATCTACAGAGGCCTGTTATACAGCACTACAACAAAGCCATCACAGCCATCTTACCGCTCATGTCCGCTCCATCAGGCTTAAATATGCACTGCATCCTGAATCCTGATTTGTTGTCTTTTGTTCATGGCTTGCGAAGGCCTTAGTGGTCGTTATGATGAACGCTTACGACATCTTGCGTCTGGTGATACACTACTTCAATCACTTGGTGACCCTGAATCCTCGCAAGCTTCTGCCTTGACTGAGAAGATAGTCGAGATATTCTGTCAGATTGCTCTCGAATTCTCAGATTACATGAACGGTCATGCTCTGTCCGGCATCAGGAAATGGTGTCGCAAAGAAAACTGTCGGTTCCAAACACTCGACGAGGCGTCATATGCGCTACATCAGCTGAAGCTGAATCATGAGTTCGCGCCATGGGACCAACGCAGAGATGATGCACTCGCCAGGGATGAAAATTTTGAGGACCGCCTTGAACAATGGAATTCTGAGTTTCAAGCGTTATGTCAAAGACTAGTGAACACGTCCGAGCAACAAATTCCACAGATCAATTCTCTACAATTGCGATACGAATATTTGAGAATGTATATCGACGTCTACGACAACAAAGAGCTAAACCCCCCTCAGCCATATATGCCTTTCTTGACGGCTGCAGAGAAGGTTGCAGCTCCTCTTGTCGCCATGAATCAACCGACATTTTCTCTCGATGGATGCCTCGTGTCCGGTCTTTCGTTTGTAGCGATCTCAAATGAGGACGGGGATATCAAATCCCAGGCGTTGAGCCTTCTCGAGAAGCTGAACCATAGAGAAGGTATCATTGACAGCAACGATATTGTCGAGATGCATGAGATGTTGGGTCTGGATCTAGGGGATTGGGGTTCTGACTCAGGTTCAGACTCAGACTCGGAGGTGGGAGAAGTCGATCCCCCGCTTTTAGCACCGACAGGTATACCGCAAATGCTTGAGGTACTTTCTCGAAGGTCTGGGAGGCCAAGCAGGCGCTTGCAAGGACTCTATGTATAAAGAGGCCTCCAGGACATGTTCAATTTTCCCTTTAGTCACCGTCACAGTTCCTTACATTGCTCCACTCATTCCAGCCGCTCTGACAACGTGATTGAGGGATAGACTCTTTATTGCTTCGGACTATCCTGTTCAAGGATTAATAGTAGCCGAGAATCCATTCTCGCGACAGAGATGCATTTACCAGCGATGACTGTATCCTCCAATCATCATACAAAAACTTGAGCCAAGTCGGGTGTGCAGATTATGAAGCCACTGGGCTAGTACATAGATTGATAAACCTAGGATCGATAAGACGAGTCCCATGTCAAGATGAGAACCATATATAGCCCTCTGAACCTTGGAGCTATGGGTAGTAGGGGGAGTACTGAGGTGAACCAGTATTCTTAGAACATCATTCAAAATCTCGGGATCTGACACCAATTCCCTCTCACCACCATGCTCATCCATACGGTTAGCACATCAAAGTGTGTAAGGGGCCAACCCTAGTAACGAGCCCTTATCTACAAGGAAGAAGTAGAGGGGAAAGCTACCTAGACGCGAGTAGCAGCTTATTAGTATACCATCGCTGACCACATACTCTCGGTGCAATGCAGACGCCAAGAGTCAGACGGCGACCAGAAAACTGGAGATTTCATGGCAGCTGGCCCCAACCGGGCCTCTAGTAAGCGGCATCATGAGTGTCTAACAAAATGATGACTAAAGAGATATCCAGTACAGGATGTACGAGAGGAACGAATTGGAAGATGTCTAGAAGCATATCAGGCCAGGATATTAAACAATTATCTGCGCAAAGAAGACACCCTATTGTGGTCTGGTGCTTTGGCTCTCCTACTTGAATACAACCTGAGTAGGCAACAAAAAGGCTAACCATATCTCACTGTGGGACGGTGTTTGTTATTACCGAGAAGTTTCATTTGATAGGTTTCGATAAGCAAATTACGACAACCTGAAACAACTGCCGACAAGTACACGCACAAATTGCATCACCTGACTGCATCCATCCCCCATACATACATCCCTTTGGAGACTAGAGAGCATACAAGCTGTACCGACAGGGAGTTTTACCTATCAGACCAGCGTCCAGAGGCGGTACCTAAGGCTCCACCATGGATTGCTATAGGGAAAAGTATTATCTCTAGTAGAGTATACCTTGCCACTATCAGTTACCACATTAAAGTCACCCTAATTGAGATGGTTTTCAGGTACTCTTGCACTGTGGGTCCGAAATCATAAAATACCCTCTATATGCCTTCTAGTCTCCGAAGGGATAATAATCGTTGCCGCTTTATCCGGGTCCCTTGCAGTTTGGCTCCGACAAGCTGACAGGCTTATCCGCACTTGGACATTTCAAGTGGACATTCCAAGTGACCAATAGAAAGTGTCGCCTCAACTGCCGGCTAGCGCAACTCCAATCGTCACGCTTTTACTTCTTTTCCCGTTCCTTAACAGTAGCACTGACCCAAGAGAGATTATCTCGAACTTGGTGCTGTATCTGATTCCTCTCGATGCTCTTTCAGAAGACATACAATTGTTACCATACGCTCAGCACAACCGTCTCTATTTCCCTTGCCACATCTAAAGCCCTACCCTCGTCAATACGATGAATAAAACGTCTCATACCGATGAGCCCTACGAAGGCGATGATGGTTACAACCAGAGCCCGAATCCAAACTCTAACGATCTCACCACCAATGAGGATTTCAACGGCCTAGTCAACCGCCGCTCTTCTCTCCAAGGCAACACCAGCGGCCTCCCAGACGCGTCATCCAACGTATCAGGACAGGTGACGGGTCTTGCTCCTACCAAAGACAGCGGCCATGGAGAAGCCACCATCGGGCTGGTCCATCGGTCAATCGACCATGGCCAGCCCTCCAGCGGCGGTCTGCGTGCTCCCGCATCCGCCAACCCGCCAGCTCCTGCTGGTAGCACCAACAGCGGCAACGACACGCCGCTGCAGCGTCTCAAGAAGACAATCATCAAGGCTGGCTCGTTTGTTGGGCCGGGGTTCATGATTTCGGTTGCCTACATCGACCCTGGTAATTACTCGACCAACATTGCTGCTGGAGCCTCGTATCGCTTCCGTCTTTTGTTCATCGTGTTTCTCTCCAACATTTTCGCAATCTTCCTGCAGAGTCTGGCTATCAAACTTGGGACCGTCACCGGGCTTAATCTTGCACAAGCCTGTCGTGCGTTTCTTCCCAAGTGGCTGAACTACTTGTTGTATGCCTTTGCCGAGGCAGCCATTATTGCCACGGACATAGCCGAGGTGAGTTGTTCTCTCCTTCTAACCTCTTATTCATCCTTTCTGACCACCTAGGTGATCGGATTTGCTATCGCGCTGAATCTCCTGGTTCCCGAGATTCCACTGGTTGCAGGATGTGCCATCTCAATCCTTGATGTTATGGTCCTCCTTATCTTTTACCGGCCGGAGGGATCAATGAAGGGCTTGCGTTGTTTCGAAATGCTCATTATATGCGTAGTTATTGGTGTCGTTATTTGCTTTTGCATTCAACTGTCCCTGATCCGCAATGTCAGTCCAGGCGAAGTCTTTCAAGGTTATTTGCCGTCAAAGTATCTCATCGAGTCTGAGGCGTAAGTTCCAACCCTTTCTCGTTCATCGCAATCACACTCATACTTGGTATCAGTATCTACCAGGCCTGCGGTATTCTTGGCGCAACCGTCATGCCTCACAGTCTGTATTTAGGATCAGGTATCGTCCAGCCCCGCCTGCGCGAGTACGATGCAAGAACTACCCCGTCCCCTCAACCCATCTACTCGGAGCCCCCCATCGAGGATAATGGTATCGACAAAGGCTACTATGTCCCGTCTCAAAAGGCAATCCAGCACTCACTCAAGCTTTCGATTCTCGATATGGCTCTCTCCCTTTTCATATTTGCCCTTTTTGTCAATTCTGCTATCCTCATAGTCGCCGGCGCTTCACTCTACGACAACCCAAGTGCCCTCGACGCAGACATATTCAGCATTCATCACCTACTTTCCAAGTCTATTTCACCAGCAGCAGGTACCATATTTGCTCTGGCATTACTTCTCTCGGGAGTATCAGCTGGAATAGTGTGCACCATCGCCGGGCAAATGGTCAGCGAGGGGGCACTGAACTGGAATGTCAAACCTTGGGTACGACGGCTTATCACCCGTAGCATCAGTATCACCCCGAGTATCATCATTGCGGGAGCTGTAGGCCGTCAAGGTCTCAACGATGCTCTCGAAGGGTCACAGGTGGCGCTCAGCATCATTCTACCATTTGTTACCGCGCCGCTCATCTATTTCACATGTCGTGATAAGTATATGACAGTTCAAGCAGGTAGTGCTCGCTGGCGTTCGGGTGCCTTGGATGATGAGGCCGTGGATGAGACTGTGGAAGAGCTCCAATCTGTCAAGATGACCAACTCGTGGTTCACGACCATCCTGGCCGTTTTGATCTGGATCTTCATAACCATCATGAACGTCACAAACCTAGTCCTTCTAGGTGATTAGATTCTATGATAGCATATGGTCACCCGGTGAGGGGTACCAAGGCTCGGTTTGTTTAGTGCATCTGTTCTGAAGTAATGGGATGGTTGTCAGTTGAGTTATTGGACCAGTCGAAAGAACGACAATCCTATCAATGCTTTCGGCCTTTTTGGCAATCACATCAGAGGTAGTACTTGAGATCTGGCCAAGGCTGACTAAGAATTGTCGTCGATACTTGTGCAAATTTCGATAATCCCTGAGGCAGTACAGGATAACAGACAATATATGTGTTAAACAGACCTCCCCATTGGAAAGCCTTTATCTCAATCTCAGCGTGAACGTAAACTCTGGCCACCATTCAAAAGGTTTTACTTGCTAAGAGACGACAGTTTAAGAGGATTAGTCACCTACAATCCTTTAGCACGTGATACATGTTTTTATCTGGTGGCCGCGTCATCTCTGTCATTTCTCTACCAAGCTCACTGACAATCTAAATACATCTGTAATTGATAAACTTTCCGCCTTGCAATCTTCCGCCTAGCTTCTGGGGTCTTGCGCAATGGTAGCTCCCGTGGTCAAGGCAGAAGATCCGACGGTTAAAAAGTCCGTTTACTATTCCACCACGTCAAGGCATCCTCATAAAAGCCTGTGGCCATTCCTTCAGCACTTGATAATTGACCTATCCTGACATAGCTACTACTCCAACAAGCTCTCGAGATACCATTCGCTGAAACTAACATTTTTTCTGTTGTAGATGCGTTATTGTCGGTGATCCTAGGGTTGGAAAATCCTGCCTTGTCGTGAGCTATGCGACAGGAGAGTTCCCTCATGAATATGTTCCAACGCTTTGCGACGAATACACTGTCGACAAATTGTACGTATTGGTGGTTTCATCAGGCCTAACAAACAAGATGCATGAGGTACCTGCTGCCAGCTTTGACATGGTCCCGCGCCGGCACCTTCATGAAGTTTGTAGCTCATGTCCTAGCCACTGACTGATAGTAGAGTCGACGGCAAACTGTGCCACCTACGAATATTCGACACCGCCGGGCAAGGAAGTACTGAGCGACTAAGAACTGTTTCATACCCTCAGACCGATATATTTCTCGTTTGCTTTAATGTCAACTCGTCGGCGTCCTTTGCAAATGTGCGGAGCTGCTGGTTCCCCGAAGTCCATCACTGCTGTCCCGGCACACCCTGTTTAGTTGTGGGCACTCAAATCGATTCGAGGGACCACTTGAACGATATCGAAAAAGCATCGAAGCAAGGTCCAGTACCTGTACAACGAGAGGAAGCTGAGAAAATGGCGGCCGATCTTGGAGCTGTGGGTTATATCGAATTCAGCTCGTTGAGTCATCACAATGTGGACGAGGTATTTGACAAGGTACGGTCTCAAGTCATGATCCTTGTTTGTCACCTAGCCTGTACAAGATGGTACTAATCGTGCTGCATAGGCTATCAAAGAACTTCTCAAAAGGCCTGTTTCTGGGAGACTGGAAAGTTGTCTTATCTTGTAAGGCGCTTCGCATAGGAAGCTTGCTGTACAAAGGTAGCCTTAGATCAAATTACAATATTATAATCTTATAACCTGACAGGAACGTCCATCCAAGCATAAGCAAGTTTATCTGCCTGGTCAATTGTCATTCTGCAGTATCCAATATCATCGGGAAAACGAACCAATCCTCCTGAAAGGGCCGAATCTGTTTTATTTCGCTGTGAAGGTGAGTTGAGTTAGTCATCGTGAAGGTTGTCCGAATTCCTCCTCTATCCTATCTCTGCAAGAGAGTTAGATCAGCAGCATCGACAAATACGTTTCCTTCCATAGACCGCTTACAAATCGTGTAGACACTGTGATGCAAGGACTGATCGGTGCTTCTTCATCAATGTCCGAGTTCTCGTCTTCGCTCTGTTCAACATTCACCCAGCCTTCTTCATTAAGAGCAAAGAGTACAGATGCTTCTTGACGTTGCAACAATCGAGAAGAACGCCTCTTGGGGGATGTGGCAGTAGTGTTGTCCGACCCATCAGCCGTCCGCTTTCCTCGAGATGGATTCTGCTCTATATCTAAAGGCTGGGTTTCGTTATAGTCTCCAATGCCATCACCGGCGTCGTCAGAAATTTCTAGATTCTCGTTACTGGCATTGAGAAACACATTACCATTCTTGGGTGCCCATGGAGGACCTCTCACAGCGGTCGCTTCGCACGTAGTGCGCATTTTCACAACCCGTGGAGAAGTGCAAGCTTTTGACCAAGCTTGATGATTATTAATCGGCCGTTCGAGGCAGTTGACACATTTGAAGTCGCGGGCCATGGCGGGGTCATTCTTTTCGCATGTGGATGTGTGGTGATCCCGAGCACATAGGCCGCAGCGAGAGGAAACGATACACTCATCCTTGAGGTGAGTGATATCGTAGCAGTTATAGCAGAACTTGGGAAAGGCCGCCAGATCCCGTGCTCTGAATAATGTGAGCACAAACCATAGCGCTAAGTCCCGGGTGGTCATGACTTACATGGTCCGGCTCCATCTTCCATTCAGTGTCACACCGTCCTGCAAAAGTCGTAAACCTGATCTTTTTTAATAAGCGTCAGCAACAACTTTCCCATCTTGAATTGTGCATTTCGAATTGAAACATTGTTCTCCCTCGACCACGCTGGTATAAATCGCTCGGGCTTCGCAAAGTTATCAAAGAGGCCTTTATGAGCCAGTCGATACTGTAACATAGATCGTGCTTCGACGATGTACTGCTGTGATTTTACGTGGCAGTGGACAGAGAGTCCTAGGAACTTGCTGATATTCGATGATGTGCTTCTTATTTTATCAGCGAAAGCACTGGTCTTTGTAAAGATGAATATGTAGTTTGCTTGTTCAGGGCCAAGATAAATCGCCGCAATCTGGTCGTAGGGGAAGCCCTTGGTTCGGAATATCTCAATAATACCAGGAACAGTAATTTGTTTGATCAAAGTCTTATCGCTTGGTTCGTCCAGGGCGTACTTGATGCGGTGAACCTCAGGCTCTGGGGACTTGATGATCTCCAAGCGGAGAATGGTGAAATACATAGCCCGTAGAAGGTAATTTACTTTCTTCATCTCTTTGTCATGACTTCGGAGAGAGGAGAGTATGGGGTCATTGGCATTATGTGGTTGAGTGGACGACTGACTGGACAGCTGACCAGACGGCCAAGCGAAAGGCTGGGAGGGAAAATGGACAGAGGATCGCATTGGAGATTGGGTAGCCGACTGGGTGTCTGACTGAGTAGTCGAACCCCCTTGTCGGGTTTGTCGCAGTGTAGAGGGAGTCATGATTTCAAAGTGCGTCTACAGATTGTTGGTGGATGTAGTGAACAAGAAGAGAAGATGGATAATGAGATGCTATGTTCAAGACGTGCGACAGCTGAGAGATTTATATCCAGTGGAGGACAGGAAAGAGTATGTCCAAGAAACGTAAATTATGCAATGGGAGGTTGTCTTGTTTCCAATACCAGAGACGATGTCTTGCACATTTCCCAATTGGAATTTAGGAAGTAAGGAAGAGACGCTTGACTCCGATGGTGGGAATTGGCATGATCAGATGAGACAATCCAACTAGGCGTGATCGATGCAACAATCCCTCTCTCAGCCTATCGATCCTTCGCAATCAGAGTGCCACTAACGGCTAGAGAAAAGTCTATGACAAAACATCTTTTGCTAGCAATCGATTGACAAGGTCAAAGATCTCGGAATGACCACCTTGTGGTCTATCAACAACTCGTCAGACCTTCAGACCAAGATGCAGTAACCAGAGTTGAGGAGGTTGAATTGATGAGCGGCCGTTTCGTTATGTGAGATCTCTCGGAATGCCTCATAGAGCTTAGTTCGAACCGTTGTACCTGATGGACTTCAGGTACAAGACAGTGGGATATCAAATTTCCTTGGTGCTGAGCTTACTGAATGCGGCCATGATAGACGGCATGTTGCCAGAGAGCAACCAGCTGATTCGCTTGTCACAGTTTGACCAGGCTGTCAGGTAGCTCTGCATAAGTTTAGTGCTTATCATCGTACAAAATCTATTATTGCCAACAATGGAGGGGGCACATGGCACAGCTCTTCCGTAGTACTAGGTGAGCCTTAGCGAAGAGATGGTCGTCTGACCGATCTGCAGTGTGCTAAACCCATCCATAGTAGGCAAGGGAACCCGCCGCGGCCTTGAAAGAGAGTTCCGGGTATTGCCAAGCCTCTCCACGCTTGCCTAGTATTGTGTCTGCTTTGGGCTCCGGGTGTGCCTTACCCGTTCCGCGGTGTAGAAAGGTATTGGTGACCCAGATTCGTACCATACTTTTGAATTAAACGGTTGGGTATGCTGACAGCATAGCTAGTCTTGGGGTGTCTGATGGAGTGCCGTGATGCCCCAGAATCAGATTCCAGCTGTCACCATGTTTGACCCAGTCGAACCTCCTGTGATGATCTGATGACGCCGTACAGACAAGAGTCTCTCCCTGCACTAGATTCGATGATACGGAATACTTGGACTTGGACTGACGAATGCAGCATCGGTCTCGACCCAGACTAGTCGATCTCGTTCCTTGCCCTGTTGCTTGGGCACGGCGTTATGGCCAACCAATGATGCCAACATTGCGGTACCGATTAGTTCCACCGATCGGACCTATAACAAAGAAATACTCAGTGATAACGACATTTGCACTTCGCCGGCGTACCTAACAATGGCACGAAGAGGTATCTTACTACTTGAGTCAGTCATGATCGGTGTTTCCCCAAACTTCTACCTTTACTTGTGAAGATGACTTGCTCGTTTACGGCTACCTCGTTGAGGCCACGGCGGCACTGTATCCATTCCTCTACGCGCTTATCCGAGGATATACTTTCAGATGACGTTCAAAACTTGGGCTTCTCGATAATCTGTATGTGAATCGGAGTAATATGTGTCGGGGAAGCGAGAAGATTGCGTCCTGGGCCCCAAGGAGATAGACTTAGCCACATAGGTGTATGACGAGATATCTCCCGTCTCTTGTATAATTCAACACTAAATCCCATCGTTTAAGTTCCTCAGCATCTTTCAAAAGTCATCCTTTATTCACTATTGCTTGATAACCTTTTTCCTTTCCATCAGTAGTCCTCTACTGGTTTGACTTGGGCCTTCACATGGCAGCACGACTGTGATACCTTTAGCCATGGCTCCTTTCAATCGGCGGAAACGCCGAAGGAAGTTGATAGCCGACAGGAGCCCCTCTTCCATCATTTATCAAGCCAATGTCAGAAATTCCCCTGGAAGGGTGTATCGGCTGCGGTCCCATATTCATGAATCTAGGTTCAAGCCATGCGTTATCGCATTGCAGGATCCTCATCCCATGTTCCCATGGATATCATTCCAGGGTACAAGCAGTATTGGACAGCAGCGCGTCCATTGACAGCTGACGATCATCCCAAAGAACATGGCAAGAAGAAAAAGACACCCGTCAAACTTTACGGGATTTGCTTCCTTGTCCACGAGTCAATTCCCACCAAGACTGGAGAGTGCATTACCACAAGAATTGCAACGAAGAATTGGCAGCCACGCTGACCATGATGACCCACAACAATGGCGTGGTCAAGATTCACAACGTTTACAAACGAAACAAAAAGATCAACATGGACAAACTCTTTGAATACTGCGACATTTCAGACAATGATATACTTCTGGGCGACTTCAATCTCCATGACAAAAGTTGGACGGGCAAAGCAAACACCAAGTCCTGTGCCCAAGCACGCAAGCTTTGTGCAGCTCACAAGGAAGCTGGCTTACAACTGCTGACTACTCCTGGGGCTCCCACTTTCGCACGTTCTGTCAGGCTTGGCAGTAATTGTGCCACGCTAGATCTTACCTTTGCCAGCCAACGGCTGATCAACCGAAGCATATCTTGCCGGCCGCTCGACGTGCCAGGTTTTTGATCAGACCACGCGGTGATCCGGACGGTGTTCCATGTACAGCCTACTAGAGATACTTCCACAGCTCGCTTGTGGAAATCGGTGGACAAGGAGAAACTCCAACAATCCGTCAAGAAGAATCTCGCGGTGCTTGACACGATGTCTGTCAAAACCGAACGCCAGGCCGATGATATTGTGCAAATCCTCCATGGAGGACTGTTCTCATCCATGGAAGAGTGCGTCCCCACAGTCATTCGCAACCCTGTATCGAGACACCGCAAGGAGTTTGTTCAAAGTGTCCGCAAGGCTGTGGATCGAGACAAGAAAGCACTGGATGGCAGAGCGGCTTAGCAAGCCCAAGCAATTGCCCTAAGTTCCCGACATCCACGGCGAAACTGAAATCCAGCGGGATGATGACGGAAAGATGTGCTGTGTGCTCAACGCAATCTGGCCCGAAACTCCAGAGGGCACAGAGCCGCCTCCACCTCTCAAACCCAAGAGAATCAACCGTCGCATGCGGCGTATCATCGACGCCTCCATAAAGAGAGGGTTGGAGGATGGCGAGATCTGCACCATTATTCTTGGTCTGTCCAGAGGCAAGGCAGCTGGAAGCGACGGGATAGCTAATGAAGCTCTTCAATTGGTGCGCGAAATCATCATACTATATCTTGAGCGCCTTTTTAGCGCTTGCCTACAGCTCAGTTACCATCCTCGGGCCTTCAGACATGCCAACACAACCATGATACCAAAAGAGGGAAAACCACTTCACTTACCAGGCAGCTGGCGCCCAATAGCCCTCCTCTCATGCGTCGGTAAGGTTCTGGAGAAGGTCGTGACGAACCGTCTCCAGCAGCTGGTTATCCGCCATAACCTCCTTCCGAGGACTCAATACGGTATGCCGGGGAAGTCTACTACAACAGCTATCCAGTATGTCCTGAATCCAGTATATGCAGCATGGGCCATGGATCCCAAGTTGAAAGTCACCATCTTGAGCCTAGACATCAAGGGGGCTTACGACCGTGTCCACCGCGTCAAGCTGCTGAAGGTTCTCCAGGACTTTGGCATACCGGAATGGATCGTGGAATTTGTCGCCTCCTTCCTCAGCTCCCGCAGCATCGTCATGAGACTTCCAGGAATGACGTCCAAATGCTTCTGGGTCAACATCGGCATCCCCCAAGGGAGCCCGATATCCCCCATCCTCTTCCTCTTCTACACAGCTCCAATGTTGTCGAGAATCTCAAACGAGGAATGGAAGCCAGAGCGCCCCGACCTATTCCCCTCTGTGCGGTTCTACGCCTTTGCCTACATCGACGACACATACATCATGGTTGTGTCTCCGTCCTACAAGGAGAACTGCGAAGCGTTGATGTTTGCACATGACGAGATCCTCAAATGGGCAGGCTCAGTTGGGGCCAGCTTCTCCACTGGGAAGTATCATCTGATGCACTTCAAGGCTCCCTGGAGCCGTGAGCCAGACTGCAAGCTGACTGTAGAGATTGAAGGGTTCGACACTGAGCACGAGCCTGTTGAGAAGCTGAAGGTTCTTGGCGTTATCATCGACCGCCAACTGCGATGGACGGAACATATCACCTATGTAAGCTCCCTCACCTGTCTGACGATATATAGCTAACTCTTGTACAGGTTGTGCAGAAAGTCAAGGCTCAACTCGGGAGAATGCTTCGGTTTTCAAGCTCATCTTGGGGACCTTCTTTGGGGGCTATGATACAATTATACGTCTCCAAGATTGTCCCGACCATCACTTATGCCTGTCCCGCATGGTTCATCTATGGCAATAGCAAACACCTTGATTGGTGTTTGTCGGGCATAGAAGAGATCAAATGGGCCATGGAACACGAGAACGACAGTCCAAATTGGAGACTTACCCAGCATAACCTCGACCGATTGAAGAGCTTACAATACGACTGCCTGCTCAGAATATCCGGAGCCATCAGAGGAACGTCGGCGACGGTGATTGAGAAGGAGTTAAATATCGAGGACATCGAGCTCACAATGACGCGATTCGCAACCGCCCATCGGGCCAAGATTCTGGACACGCCAGAGCACGAGATGCTTGCCAGTATCAGAGGCGATCTGATGAGCAGAGGCAAGGTTGGACAAAACAAACGTCACCCCTTCGAAGTCCTGGATCAGCAAGCCAGGCTTCTCGGAAACACAGCCCGTAACAAATTGATCGTGAAATACGGCCAAACAGAGGCGACTCGACTTTGGAATCTAACCATTGAAAAGAATCTGCAGATAAACACCGTCGCACGCCAATTAGCGAGGTCTGCGAGCCGGAACATCTGGAACGATTATCGCCGGGAACGCGCCCAGAGGCAGGTCTCACGACACAGACCGCTAGCACTCACGGAGAATTGGGGTCGATCGAATCGTAAACGCTACAATGAACTCACGCGGGCTCAATCCTCCATTTTGATCCAGTGCCGGACTGAGAAGATTGGACTCAATAGCCACCTCTACTCCATCAACGTATGTGTCATTCCCTCCTTCCTTGAAAACACCTCAACTGACCAGGTGGTTCTTCTAGAGAGCAACCACTCCCGAATGTCCATGCGGTAGAGGACAACAAACTGTTTTCCATATGTTTATGCAGTGTCATCGCCTCGAACACCCCCGCGAACTTCTTGAAGATGCGGTTGGCACACTCAACTTCTCCAAACTCCTCACGAAACAAGTCGACTTTGCCACCAAATGGGCAATAATCTATCTCGACCTCACCCAATTCAAATGGGCGAGAGACCACAGGCAGACTATGCTTCCCAAGAAGCAATCACATTCCCTCTTCGAGGGAACTTAACGTGTTTCAAATTGTGTTTTACTGAAGTATGTTTCTACCAACTCCTGCTTGTCCTCTGGTTCATCAAACTGACAAGCATCAGCAGTGTTGTGCTTGACTTTGAGCCATTGATTGTCATTGAATGAAGCTTTTCTAAGCTAATCTGACTTTTCTTTGCAAATCCTGACGTGAGTAAGATGCCGATCCGTTCAACTCAGAATTGACCATATGTCTAATCTAGTCGCCAGTCATCTGTTGTCCCGGATCGCAGCGTACGCACACAGCGCACCCTGCATCCACATGAAGCTTTGACGATCATCCATGTTAGTTCTCACTGTCGACTATCAGAGATGGTGCTGACATCCACTAGCAACACTCCAAGAAGGCTGTTTTCGTCGTTGTCCAGCTGTCTTCCCCATATCAGCCGATCGGCTAGACGGACTAGTCGCTCTCTCTCACACAGCAAGAAGACTTCCATTGGTCGATCTTCTGGTCTTCGTAATAGGATATCGCAGTCCAGGATGGCCAAGTGTTAGTACATCTTTACTTTCCCATTACCAATCTCTCTCATTGTCAAGATCCTAATCAGTATACAGTTACCCTTGCAAGTGGTGATTGGAAAAGGCGAGGCACAAGGAGCCCCTCTTCCCTAATCCACAGATAGGGTGACATGTCTCGCCACAGGTTGCGGCATTCGTCTCTGGTTAGCTCGGCCAGATCTATACAGGGGGAAGTGAGTGCACCCTAGCTCTTTCTCGTCTTTTCAAAACTAAGTTCAAGATAGGTCTCGTACCTGTGCCGGGGGTTGTTATGACTGTGGGTCAAGGCGACCCTTCTGGTCGACGGTGTTGGTACGTATAACGTCTGTCATCCCAGCATTATCTCAAACTAATGACTCAATAAGTAGTGTTCATTTTGGATGTGTTGTTGTTTTTTTTGTTCTGGCTTCTTGGCTTTAGGGCGATTTGATATTGTGAAAAGGGAAAGGATTTGCAAGGGAATTTGGTATGTTGCTCTATGTCACTCCTTTACTAAGGCCATAACTAACGGACTGTTACTAGCACTTGATTTATATTCATGATAACTGAAGGTTTAAAGTGCAAGTATAATATCTATTGCTGTGACGATACTGAGAGGAAAAACTGTATTTGAGGGCATCGTCTATGGTGCTCTACTGTGGCAAACTTGATGTGTTTTTTTTATCTTGTAACCTTGATCTATCTAAGGGATATACATAAGGTCAAACTTTAGTCGAGTAATGGACAGCGATATTACCGCCGCCTCTAAAGTCTCTGGTGCAAACCTACTTTTGCCCAGTGAAACCTTGATTGTAAACTTTGCCCCGCGTGCCACCTACCTCAGCCACGGGATAAGATCTCGTTCATTTTCCCATCGGGTACATAAACCTCGCCTATCCCACCAACTCAGACCTGCCCCCCATCCTTCCTACCAACATTTCCCGAGACAAACAATCAACAGTCATAGAGCAATTCTTCAAGAACTCTATGACATAAGAGTTCCTCTTATTCGCAAACGCCGAAGAGAAATATTGTCTTACTACCCAATCATTATGGACCATTTTCCTTTCCTCAGACTGCCAAATGAGCTGCGACACATAGTCTACCAGGCTTACTTCATGCTCACTGAAGGTTATTCATGTAACTCTCAGTCTGGGAAGCTCACCACCTCCGATGGTGAGCCTATCGATCTCGCTTTGATGTACACCTGCAGTCTCATCGCAGCGGAGACGAAGGATCTCCCGTTGAAGCACAATATTATCTCTTTCTCTACCCTTCACCAAGCAGACTGGAGTCGGCTGGCCGGACGATTCGAGTATCTACGGCGTGCTCAGGATAGTCTGCAGCTTCATCTTCTTATCACTCATGGACATCATCTCACTCCTCAGATGTGGTCTCAGGTTCGCGAAAGATTCCCGTGGTTTGTACCAAATCTTCAGTATACAATGCAACATCGGACGATGTGGTTTTCCTACGACGACAACAATGTAATATCACGTGCCACGGGTGGTGGCGATTGGACCTTGCGTCGAAGCGCCTATGATGTCAACCTCCACATCGAGGGCGTGACAGGGTCTGGATATGAGGCGTCTCAAGCGATCAGGTTTGCTCTAAGGCTACTAGCCCAGAAGCTCGGCGTTATTTTTCTAAACCCCAGTACCCCTACCAGGAGACGCCCTGCCACGTCCAGGCGTTACGGGATTATGGGGAACAAGGAACGACATTTTGATATCATTCACTTCATAAACAGGTGCTGGGAGCCCTGGGACATACCCACAGGTCCTAGTATCGAGTATATGGGAGAGATCTTTGCCGATTACCGGCACTACGACTTTTTACAAAGATGGGACGAAACCTCCACTTGGGAGGTACTTCCCAGTGAGTACTTCTATCGCTCCAAGTTCCGTTTCTCAGCGGTCTCCGTCGCTATTCGGTTTCTCAAAAGCCTTCCCGAGGCGAAGCTCCAGGCGGTACGATCAATAGTGGTGCACGAGGACCATCTTGCCGTTGGACGCCAGGAGTGTCATTCCCACGGGCTGATTCCGATATGCAAACAGAACAAACGCCTCCATGTAACCATACGCGTTGGCATGCTCACCAATATACTCATGGCGGGTAACGTTCGAGATGATGCGGGGCAATCTTTGTGGGCTTACAGAGAAAAAACACTTGGCATTCATACCCGTGATCTCTCACGGGGGCTGAGTGGTTGGCTAACAGAGGCCCTGGCTACTGTTGACGGTGGAATGCCGGCCGGATCTTACTCCCTGGTGTTTGATGCTGGGACTGCCACGAAGTCTGCCTCAAGTTTGTTTCAGGAGGTGGTTCAGCAAGATGTCGCTTTCTATCGTGCGATCGAACGACGTTTCCCAGGTCTCCTTTGCAGACACGATATGGGTGGTCTCTCTAGGAGGTTTACTGAAGGGGTAGTACATCTTATGAACCAGACTTCTGTCATGCGTTGTAATTTCAATCCTGGAGTACTTCACGACGTCGACGGGTTTGTCAAACAACTTTCGGCAGAAGCAGAACGCTGGGAATGGGAGGACGAAGGGGACGAAGCTAGCGAGTTAAATTATCTTTACAGTAAACTTGAGGCACCAGGGTTTGATGTGGCTTCGTTCGCTGCGGAGTTTGCGAATTGGGAAGATGAGATACTGAGTAACTGGGAATCTTGTGACCTATCAGAGTGGCATCGTCACGAAAGAGCTCGACTAGCCATCAGGAAGTCATGGAGATTTGTCTTCGAGGGGATGGACCAGTCATCTAGGGCACGAAGGGTATCGCAAGGTTAGGATAAATATGGGGAGTAATTAGAAGCCAAGTTGAACGCAAAAATGAACTTTAGCCTACAAATTTCCGAATACCCAACTTGGAGCAAATAATCCCCTTTGAACACTGTTTTAGCCAGTCGATAAATTAGTAAGATGCTACGGTCCGAGAGCTTTCAGATTAGACTGAGAGATACGGGAAGGAAAGCATCATTTCGGGAACTCGAAAGTCATCTGCCCTCGAAATCAATCTTGGGGGATGGCGCAACACTGATGATCCTCTGGTAAAAGACGCACTGTGGCTGATAAGTCACGTCTCAATTTTTCGATCAAATGCTTTTCTGAAGGGAATACCAGGGCCTTCGTGCCATTAACGCTAGGGAGTGTTCACTTTCAGGTCAAAGCCTTGTATATTCGGAAAATTCACAACGTGTGGTAAAAAGAAATACCAAAGCAGGTGATAGCATGTGTGGAACATTTCTTTCTATCAAACACTAGACCCAAAACGAATAGCTGATGTGGTGAAGGATAAAGCTTCAGTTTCGTCACCATTTTCTATACCAGTGAGTGCTATTCTGAACTTGGCAAACTCTCTTTTCCATGACCCAGGCTTGTCATTATCGAGTCCCTCTTCAAGTCATCACAGACACTAGTTTGCGGAGTTCATTAGCTTCTTCAGACGTCCTATCAATCCTGCCTTCTGCCTTTCCGCCATAAGCCCAGATTGCCGTGAGACTTGTGTACTGGTCCAAGTCTTGCAGTTCTGAAGGCATCTCGAGTGATCCATCAAGAGACGTGTTTGTTCCCACGATCTCCAGAATATGCGTAGTCAGTGAGTCGAAGCTCGAACAGAGGAGTCGCCCGCGGCCCCATCGTTCACTCAAACTTCGAAGAACGAACATGGTGTCTTTGACCGCTAACCAAACATTGAGTACCTGTAGGCCCTGACCCGATTGACTAGTGCTTGAGTGAAGTCTCCAGAAACTGTAAAGTGCCAAAAGGCCAGCCCAATAAGCCTTTTCGCATGCGACCTGGACGTAAAAGATGGAATTTGCTTCTACCAGACGACGATAGAGCCCTATAAACCCAATAGCGGAATGCCAAAGCTCACTCAGTTCGTCCATTGTACGTTCAGGGAATGATTTACAAGGTCTCAGGAGGAGCATCCGGCCCATCAACCATTCACTTTCGACGAGAGCTCTTGTCGGTAGCTGAGAACTTGCATCTTTCCACCCGGTCAACTTGTGGCAAAATTGCATGTAAGCTGTTCGTGTGGCACAAGCATCTGAGGCTGGATACTGGTTGAGGGAATTGTAAATCTCAGACTGGATCTGTAGTGCACGGTATCGTTGGAGGTAGCCATGAATCTCAGCTGCTGTGGCCGTTGTCTCGATCCTAAATGTTGGCAGGGATGCGTTGATGGCCGAATCGGATATTTCTGTTGGTCGTCCGCAGCCAAGACTCATAGATCGATCGAAAGAATAAACACTCCACCAAAGACGACGTCTCGTTTCTAATAAGCTCACCTCCAGTGAGTCGAGGGATTGTGGATCTTGGTGAAGTCCAAGGTCGACGCACATTCGCATGCCGACCCCGATGAGGTACCAGGCGTCAAGCAACGTAGGGTTCAAAGTGGCGAATTGGATCAAGAAAAGGATAGACTGAACACCAACGATATTGTTGGGTAAAATCGCCGACTCTCGAAAGGCCAAGGCATTTTGGAAGAGTCTTTGTGCTTGTGTTGATATGATGCTGTCTGCACTCCGTGAGAGGCTCGAAGCAGATATCGCCAGTACCAGCAAGACGGTAAAATAGCTATAGCCGTGGCTGAGAGACGAGCGGTCCAAATCTTCTGCAGTGGGCGATAGAAGACTGATTGGATCTGCTGGATGGTTGGTATTGGTAGCTTCTGAGGGAGCCAATGCACCCGAAAACACATGTTCGAACTGAACCCAGAACCCCTGTATGGAAAAGAATGGAAGCCGTGGATACACATTTTCAAAGTAGTGTCTCGCGAGGCTCAGCGCTGTAGATTCTTGAGGTAGGCAAGGTGTAGTTTCATTTTGTTGGGTATGATGAAGAGTTGACGATAGTTGACTTGTACTTGCCGTAGCCAAAACCAGCGATGACAAAGTCGGACCCCCGGTTGTCGATGGATATGAGCAGGCAATAATGGGAAGAGCGCCGATATCATCAATCAGTGAATCGATTATCGAGCTCTCTTGTGGTTCTGGTGGCTGCTGGTGTGTTGGTGACTGGACGTGTACGGCGGGAGATGGAATAGTGTCTCGTCTGGCTTGGGCTTGAGCGAGCTGTTTCTGAGCATCCCTGATCCTTTGTTGAAGGAATGTAGGGTAGTCCTGTGCACGACTGGATGCACCAGTCGAAAGAGAGCAACTGTCTCGTCGATTGAATCGCACACAGCCGCCGCAAGCTGGAGTAGCTCCATCGCACTATGTGCCAGTGAGTTTATGGAATGTCAAGGCAACCAAATGGATGGTTTTACCTTGATCTTGCGGCTCTTGCAAAATGTGCATGCCGAAAACACCTGCGATACCCTCAAGGATACACCTCCCGTTGGGCGTCCTGTGACATGTTGTTCTGCATCGGCCATACCGGCAAGCAATGGGACCAGTTCTCCGGGAGAATGGGTGTCAGAGCTAGAATCAATCTGGTATGGTATGGTTTTTACGAGGTTCGAGAGTTCATTCTATTGAAAGATTCTTCCATCAACGAGCATTTGCCGAAAGTCGTTCTTCTGCTGCTAAACGTCCCCGGGACCCGACATTGCGGGGAAATGGTTGGTATGGAGGCGACGGAACCGCCGATAGCTCGGTCACCAAGTGCAGGGATCGGCCAGGCTCTGTGGGTCGTTTTGGCAGCGTATGAGAGGCTGGTCAGCCCCTAAATTATTCAGCCAATCACTATCACGAATCGCTTTTACTGACAATAGACAACGGCGGTTCCGTTGAGCCAAAGTCACATCGATAGTACCTTGTCACAAACAGCTATATCATGTGCTCCAGTGGTTATTAAGCACGGAGATAACACTGACATCACTGCAGCATCTTACAAAAGCGTCGAGACCATTGACCTAATCCTCAATATCTGCTTCACATCTATCCTACCGGGACTTGTAGAGCATCATTATCTTCACAATCACTACCATGGCCCCTGCAAGAATATCACACGATCCAGTCCTACGACGTGAGGCAGCAACGTCAAGTCGCGACTTTCAAATTCGCAACTTGAATGCTGACCTTTGTGTTTGTGGGGGCGGCTTTGCTGGCACAATCGCAGCCATTGCCGCCGCAAGAAACGGCGTCAAGGTCATACTCATCCAAGACCGTCCTGTACTTGGAGGTAATGCGTCCAGTGAAGTTCGCCTCTGGATTCTAGGAGCAACTTCGCACATGTTCAACAACAACCGTTACGCCAGAGAGGGAGGTCTTGTCGACGAGATTCTTTTGGAGAATTTGTATCGCAACCCCGAAGGCAACCCTTTGATCCTTGACACCATCCTCTTGGAAAAGGTTCGCCTAGAATCCAATATTCAGGTGCTCCTGAACACAGCCCTGGTCGGCTGCGATAAGGAGGACGACCGGATCAGCACTGTCAGCGCGTTCAACCCTCAGTCATCTCTCAAGTTCAATATCCAAGCTCAGCAGTTTATCGACTGTACAGGTGACGGCACCCTCTCCTTTTTGGCCGGTGCCCCATTCAGAATTGGTGCTGAGAAGCGAGACGAGTTTGGGGAGCTCTTTGCGCCGTCTTCCGAGTATGGCCACCTCCTCGGCCACTCCATCTACTTCTACACCAAGGACGCAGGGAAGCCCGTCAAGTTCGTCGCCCCGTCTTACGCTTTAAAGGATGTTGAAGCAGAAATTCCTCGGTTCAAGAGCTTCAGTACCAAAGAAATGGGCTGCAATCTTTGGTGGATTGAATACGGTGGCAGACTTGACACTATCCACGACACCGAAGAGATTAAGTGGGAGCTGTGGAAGGTTGTTTATGGTGTCTGGGACTATTTCAAAAACTCTGGACGATTCCCCGAAGCCGAGAACCTGACGCTTGAATGGGTTGGCACGGTTCCGGGAAAGAGAGAGAGTAGACGATTCAGTAAGTAGAAATCTCTCAAACACTACCAGACGATACTAATCTCTACAGTCGGTCCTACCATGATGGTCCAGCAGGACATCGTCGAGCAGCGGTTTCACTCTGACGCCGTTTCTTTTGGTGGATGGTCCCTTGACCTACACCCTGCCGATGGTGTCTTTTCTGAAGTAGATGGCTGCACCCAGTGGCACTCCAAAGGTGAGTTTGCACGGAACCAAGACACTACATAGGCTGATGCGTATACAGGTGTTTATCAGATACCATTCTCTTCTATGGTGTGCTCCGAGATACCAAACCTCATGTACGGAGGACGGATCATCTCAGCATCACATGTCGCGTTTGCATCCACTCGCGTCATGGCAACCTGCGGAGCGAACGCCAACGCTCTGGGAATAGCAGCTTCGCTTTGCAAGAAGAAGGCCCTTGATCCCATGCAGCTATTGGTCAAAAGTGAGATGAAAGACTTCCAACAAGAGCTCATGCGCTTTGGACAGTTCATTCCGGGTTACAAGCTCAATGACCCGACGGATCTTGTTCACTCAGCCTCAAAGGTTGAGGGCTCACCTGCTTTTGAGCTGTCACAGCTCCCAGCAGATGGACCACCCAAAGTCTTGGTGAGAAGTCTTGCACAGATGCTTCCTCTGTCACAAGGACCGGTGCCCAAGTTTTCCATTACGGCCATGTCGGTTGAGTCCACTGAACTGGTTGTTCAGCTCCGTGGTTCTCAAAAACCCTACAATTACACACCGGAGGTCATATTGGCTGAGAGATCCTTTTCTCTCAAGCCAGGTCAAAATGATCTGAACATTGAATTCAATGTTGAAAACCCACAAACGCAATTCGTGTTCCTGGCCTTTGTTCAAAACGAGGCTGTTGCACTCTGCACAACCAATACGCGAGTCTCAGCTCTCATGACTGTCGAACACGAATGCACTCAAAGCCCGCCCAGCGATGTCGGTGTTGAAGATTTTGAGCGATGGACACCTGTGAGAAGACCAATGGGCCATAATCTTGCCTTGACATTGGATCCGCCTCTGAAGGCATGGGGTGTAGAGAATATCCGCAACGGAGTTCCGCGTCCGACCAAAAGAACCAATTGTTGGGTTCCCCGCGCAGACAGCTCTGGTAGGAAGCTTCTCAAAGTTAGCTGGGACACTCCAGTTGAAGTGGGCAAAGTTGTGGTACACTTTGATACCGACTATGATCACGCCCTCGAGTCTGTGTTGAGAGGTCATCCGGAGAGATCAATTCCATTCTGTGTTAAGAAATGGCGTCTCTTGGATCTCTCCGATGGTGACAAAGAGATCTTTGTTGAAGATGAGAACCATTTATCACGTCGCGAGGTGACGCTGGACTCACCAAGGAAGGTAACAGAGCTTGGGGTTGAAGTCTTGGAATTGAATGGGGATGAAAACACTTTTGGTGGCATATTTGAAGTACGCGTATATGAATAGATAGAGACAATTTACTTTGCATGCATTCTTTTAAACTATCTTTCTGTACAATGAACACTTTTTTTCGTCAACAGCCACATCTTGACTTGCCACTCCAACTGCTTGCTCCCACAAAACAGAACTGGATTTTCTGTCTCTCCAATGATAGGCTCCAAGTCTTGAAACTCCATTCTCCGTAACTGGAAAACATTCTCGTCATCAAAGCCTTGCGAGAGAATCCTAAACCGTGCATGCCACCATTGAGATGGTTTACTATCAACCATGCCATCGCATCCTTCCCCAGCTGTTACAAAGATTCGCACCACGCTCCAGTCACCCGGGTGAATTATCTGGTGTTTCAGAAAATATTCAACAATGCCAAAATCGTTCCCGCGAATACTCCATAGCAGAGCCGGTTTCGTCAGTACAGACTTGGAGTTGCCACCGTGGTTTTTTGCTGCAGCCATGGCAATGAACGGTGCGATCCCAGTGCCACCAGCAATACACGTCGATTGATGCGTACTGTCAAGAATTGGAGCCGGAAATCCACCAGCGACTTGGACAATGTTTGCAATCAACGGGTTGTGTGGACGTGGAAGCCCAATCAGACCAGTGACACGCCCGTTACGAGCCATAAGCGAAACGGATTCAACGGCTCCATCATTGTCGTACTGGACATGGTACGGAGTAAAGGAAAGACACCTGTCGTCTGCTGATAAATTCTGCGGTCCCGATACAGGATCAAGGTCTGGTGGGAACTGAAGTGTCAGGTGTTGACTGGGAGTGAAGCTTCGGTTGAAGTCATGATTGGCCTGGACTGCAAAGGTGTGGACACTGAGACTGGGTGTTAGACGAGTGGAATAACGATGCTTGAGCGTGTTTAGTAGTGAGGGGTCACTATTGACGCTAGCGAGACTCATTTCAGCTGAATAGCTCATGGCTTGACTGCTCAACAAGCATCAGTCGGCAGGATTGGGAGCCAGCCTCAAATAGTCAGGCCATTAATGGGTCATTCTCACCAAGTGTGCTCCCTAGCAAACAACCCAAGCCATTCTCAGCTGATCCGTTGTTCCATTCATCCGCTAGAGACGGAGCCTCCGCTCCCCTCTTTACTCCTCACGGCGGTTCCGTCTGTCGAGTTTTCAGATACCCCACATAGCGGAAACATTCCAGTGACCCCAGCCCTCCACAGCATCTGTTGCTGCACTACCCCAGATTCTCATCTTGTTGATGAGGTTAAAAATGAAAGCTTCCCCAGATACTTTGCGGGGAAGGAATATCTCAAGGCATTGGCATTTAGTCACTTGACTGCTCCAATAATCATCCAACGAAATTGTCACCACAATGACTACCGAAATGGGCCCAGTACAGCCCAAGATGAGCGTGTGGCTCTTCTTCAGCATCATCGTCATCTCAATGGGTTCAATCTTTTGGGGGTATGATTGTTTGAATACACCTCTATCAACTATCTAATAGCATCTAGATACGATATCGGTATCTTGAGCACTATCTATGTCTCTCCCGGCTTCAACAAGGCTCTGGACAGTCCATCCTCCAGCAACAAAGGACTCATCACTTCCATCTTCTACGCCGGTCAATTCATCGGCTTTGCATTTCTTGCAGGCCCTATCAACAATCGGTTTGGTCGACGCTGGGCGGGATTTGGAGGCGTGTGTCTGCTTTGTGTAGGAGCCGCCATACAAACTGGTGCAGTTCACCTCGCCATGATGGTGGTTGGGAGAATCGTCGCTGGTCTTGGAACTGGTGTAGTATCTACGTCTGTTCCGCTCTACCTCAGTGAGATTTCACCCGCCAAGAACCGAGGCCTCTACGTTGCTGCCAACCAAGTCGGTATTGTATCAGGGTGAGTCTACTATATCCCCACAGATGCTTGTCGTGAGTCTAACCGTCTCAGCATCTCAATGGCGTTTTGGGTTGGCTATGGTTATTCCTTTTGGAACAAAGGCAAGGGTGTCGATCTGGAATGGCGCCTCTCCAACGCGATGCAATTCTTCCCTGCTGTCCTATTCTTGATCGGTGTTCCATTCATCCCCGAGAGGTATGTATACTCGCGAACTCGTCGGATCATTCCCCAGCTAACATGATTGTCACTCAGTCCCCGATGGCTCGTCGAGTCAGACCAGATCGAAGCCGCAAGCCAATCGTTGTCCAAACTTCGTGGCCTCACCCAGACCGAAGTCCAACCTGAACTCGACGAAATACGCGCCAACATCCTCTGGCACCAAGAAAACTCCATCACGTCTGCTCGAGTCTTTGTTCAGCAAAAGCCATTGTGGTCGCGACTTTGGCGCGCCTGGTCTCTGGCTTTCCTGCAACAAATGAGTGGCGCTGCCGGCATCAGATATTATCTTCCAACCAATTTCGTGGCTGCTGGTACCTCGAAAGAGTTGAGTTTACTTGCTTCTGGCATCGACGGGACCGTCCAAGTAGTCTGTACGGTTGCTGCCATGTTCTTTATCGACAAGCTTGGTCGAAGACACTCTCTCGGTGTTGGTGCTATTATCATGGCTTTTTGTTTGATGGTGAGTAATCAAGAATTTTGCAAGTATTATGTTGCTAACAGGTTGGTGTGTCAGATCAACGGCGCTTTGCAACTTGCCTACCCCGGACAGACCAACTCTCACGCCAACTACGTCAACATCTTTTTCATCTTCTTCTTCACCGTCGGATGTAAGTCACCCACCCAGGCATACGTTCATAGTACCAGACACTGATGTTTTCTTCCAGACAGCATGGGCTTCGGACCCTGCGCGTGGATCTATGCATCCGAGATCTTCCCCGCCAACTGCCGCTCCAAGGGTCTCGGTATCTCTTCTTCCGGAGCTTCTCTGGGCTCCATCATCGTGGGTCAGGTCTGGCCTGTTGCTGTCTCCCGCATTGGCCCAAAGGTTTACTTCATCTTCATGTCCTTCAACGTCTTTTCTGCAATTCTTGTCTATTCTTGCTACCCTGAGACAAAGAACAAGACGCTGGAAGAGCTTGACTCACACTTTGGTTCACTCAATGTTCACTCGGAGGAAGATGCCACGCCTAAGCAGATGCTCGGTGGCGAGGAGGAGCGCGTTGAAGCGCGTGTCAAGGGTGTCTAGTGGGGACTGACGCGTCCAACAAACGCGCCAATCAATGTGATATTGAGGACGGATATGGTTTGGTGGGGATTGAGAATAGTGTCGTATGTGTACATTCTGTAGTAGTCTTTATGGCAATAAATGCTGTTGTCAGGTTATGGTCTGCAAAAAAGCAGTTCGTATCATCGTCGGTATAACAGGATGAACAATTTAATGTGTTATTGTCAATTCCATTGATGAAAAAGGTTGCGCCTCCAGCTACACCTTTTCTGACATCTTTCTTTATCGAAGAGTGCAATTACTTTATCTGATACAACGCGATGGATATGCCTGTTGTCTTGAATTTTCTCGTGGTGTAATGACCTCTAATTGTTCTTCAATCGTCTGTAGGGTAGGCTATCGTACCTCGGCGAATTCGCAGCATTACCCAGAACGTATCCGAGCCAATCATAGCCGTAGATCCAGACTGACTTCGACTGGGTTAGTCTTAAGGAGACATTTTCATTGGTACGAGAGGGACGGAATGAATTCCAGCTTAACCGTCCCCCGCACTTTTTGTGGAGGTGATCGGCCTTTCCCCTTGCAAGACAGACCATCAGCCATCCATACAAATTTCTTGCCATCATTAGCATTTCATTTACGCTTCTCAGCTACCGAACAGAAATCAGCAGCTTCATTTCTCACCTACGCTGGGGGATAAAAATCATCTTGCTCGCTATGGATCCGCCGTTTTTTGTACGCCAAAACACCTCACCAACTCACAACTCTTCACCCTAACTGTAACTGCTGCCACAGACAATAAATGCTTGTAATCGTTGTCGGAAGCGTAAAGCACGCTGCGATACACGTAAGTCATTGCAAAACTCGTTGGATTGCTATTCAAAGCCACTCATATTACTTAGAGATTCCTGCTTGTCAACCATGCCAGAGCTCAGGCTCCATCTGCAAATACACCGATGCACGCTCAGGTGACATCCATCCACGGAGCTACATCCATGATCTTGAAGCCCAACTCGCCAGCTTGGAGAGCCAAATTGAAGATATCAAGAACCTATCGATTGAAGCATCGCCGGTGATATCAACTCTGCACTCCGATACTGAGGCTGCTCAAGGCTGTACTCCTGTGGGTACCAATACACACGCCACTTTCATCCCACCGTCAAGTGGTACTAGGCTTCTTCTCACAACATCACTCAGTCCTAACGTAATGCAGGAATACACCTTGTTCGATCAGTAATCGAGTCTGCCCAACAAAATCCCTCCAATTTCGAGTCGCCGTCAGAATCAGCAGACATCCAACCGAGCAACGATACCAAGATCGCTCTGCCATCACGAGAGATTGCCAATAATCTCTTAGAAACCTTTTTCAGCCAATACCAAGTTCAATACCCCATTCTAGACCAGGAAGAGTTTACCAAGGACGTATCGACCTTTTACGACACACTTGATGGGGAAGCTAGCGTTTCCAACCCGCCACCTGGAGATGTTGGGGTGCGTTTCATGATAAACATGGTTCTTGCCATCTCCCTCATGTTCATGTCAGGAGACCATGAGGAAAGCCATACGTTGTCAAAAAGTTTCACTGCAAATGCAATGGCAGATCTGAGCTTGATTATGCAAACCAAGGACGTTCGGTCTGTGCAATGTCTGCTATTACTGCTATTGTTATCGATACTCGACTCTTCCCCTGCGCCCGTGTGGTACATATCTGGACTATGCATGAGGATGTGCATTGACCTAGGATGCCATTCCGAAAAGACAATTCGTATTTCCTCATTGCTTCATGGAAACGAGCTAACTTCTCTGCAAGAAGAAGATACCAAAAGAAGACTTTTTTGGATTGCGTACGGATTTGACAAAACCCTTAATATTTGTCTTGGAAGACCATTTACCTTCGATGACTTCCCAGTAGATATCAACCTTCCGGGATGTTCGCTGAAGCCTTTACACAGGCGGCGGACCTTGCACTGGTTGGAGCTGCAGAGACTACAGAGCGAGATTGCTCATAAGCTACACACCACCCATGACCACATCAATAAATCGCATGAGACAGAGACAGAGTTTGAACTATCCCCATGGACCGAACAGATGGCTCAGGCCCTGAAAGACTGGAACAAGGTGGCTCAAACACTCGCTGACCCGAATGGATACAATGTCAATTGGTGGGGTTACTGGTATAGAACAGCTTTGCTCATCCTTTACCGGCCGTCCCCCTTGCGCCCACATCCCAGTGAATCTGACACGTTGTCCTGTTATACAGCCGCGAAGGAACTCATACAACTTTCGTTCCTCCGCATCAGTGAAGGAGTGGCGGAATTCACCTGGGTTGATCTCAACTTTCAGTTCATGAGTGGTATCACGATAATACTCATCATCTGGAAGAGCCCTACGGCAAGAGAAATAGCTAAAGACGATTGGGTATCACTGAAAAGCAGCATGTTCCAGTGGAAATTGATCTTGGAGAGACTTGGAATGCGCTGGGAACGGATCAGTCGAGCTCGTGAGGCACTCTCCAAGTTGGCCGACGTCACCATGGACCTCGTGGAGAAGGACTTGACGAGGACTGCTGGGGGTATGATACAGCCGCCGCCATTACAGAATACGGGAGAAACTCGTCGTTTCCAGAGACGCTCAATCATACAGCAGCTCCATGGTCTATCACAGCCAAGGTCAAGTCAAACGACAGACCAACAAGATGCGACCTTGACTCGTTTTGATACGACTCCTGAAAGCAACACTGGACTGCTCGGCGAGAGCACCAGTAATTCTCAAGATCAAACACTGACCATAGGGAACGTGCGGGGGCTTACGACACAATCTGTGGGACAAAGTTGGACAACTTTCAACACAACTACGATTTCGCATCAAGAGTCTTCTCTCAGCGAAATACCCCCTATGAACGACGCGACAGATGAACTCTGGCCGCTGTTCGACTTGTCCGACATTACTACTATTCCTGACGAACTGAATCTTTGGACGTATTTCTCCGGTCCGATGTTAAATGCGGGGGACGTGGTCACTGCAAACTTCAACTGTGCCGGCAGGCCGGACGAGTCCTTAACCAATAGTATTCTGAACTTTCAAGGAGACTTGAGTAGTTTGACGCCGGACATGTCACTTGAGAGTAGTGAGGAAAGTGATTATATGCAAGGTTTTTGGGCTGGACAGTAATCTAACGATAACTACCATAATTGATCTACCAAAACAGCCACCCACCCAAGCATGCCCTTCGCAGCTGATACTTGTGTACCTAATCTAACCTCGTCCTCCTACAGTCAAAAGATAGAGACTTCCCGTTGTCGAGTTGACATTGGTAGGGGATCCCAAGTACAATACATCTGTTCCGTCACTCCTCATCAAAGCCTGGAGACGCTGTACCTTCTTCCCAACCGCCGGCTCAATAGCATTGTTTATCCAGCCAGCCCCACCAGCGTTCTCAAGCACGTAGGCGCTGCCTGAAGAACGACAATAATAGATGCGGGCAGTTGTGCCATCGTGTGTGATACCAATTCCAGCGCTTGTCTCGCCATCCTGATAAAGTATGTCTCGCGTCCAAGGGTCCTGGGTTCCATAGGTGCCCGTGGCACGACGAACCTGCCAAGTACCGGCGTTGGATGTCTTGAAGCGGTATGCATGCTGAATGTGGACAGATCCAGAGCGCTCATACAATGCCAGCTTTGCGCTTTGGAAGGCTGGACCTGGCGAGGCATTGATGTCGCCGCTATAGGTCTCACCTGTAGTAAGTGGCTGGTAAACAATGTCGGGGGTGTTTTGTGTGATGGGGATCGACACAGTAGCTCCGGAAGCGGATGTAAATATGTTTGTTGATGGACGATAACGTGCGTAGCTTCCTTGGTGACGGACAGCAGATGCAGGGTACTTGCTCCATTCCCACTGAAGATGGACATCACCATCCGAAGAGAAGGCGATATCGTCTGGGTAGACAGAATATCCCTTGTTGTACGCCCAGATGCTGACTCGTGACCATGTACCATCATCAAGCGTGTACTTGTAGAGATAACCGCCCTTTGCATTGTTGTCATTGGCAGCCTGACCACGGACGATCAACCACAAGTTGCCCGTGGCGTCACGCTTGACAATAGGATATGTGATCTTGGTAGTTTGGTCGGGCATATCCGAGCTGGCATCGACCAAGGTGCTACTGTATGGTGTAGCAGAGCGGAAGTATCTCCACGGCTCATTGTGCATGCTAGTGAAGACGTGGACGTAACCGTCGCCATCGACACTGATACTTGGGGTGTTGTGTCCAAGATCATCCATAAAAACGGCACATTCGCCAGAGGACGTCTTAACACAGTCGCGAGAGATGGATCCATCTGAAATGGACCTACGCGCTACCATGACATTGTGGTTGGCTGTGCTACCACCAGGAGGATTTCGAAGGTAGGCCAGCCAAGCGTAGCCACCGTATTCATCCAGAGGGTCCCACCACCCGGCTTGACTATTGGCATCCACTGCGGTCGATATGGTGATGAGGCTACTGGGTGTAATTGTAGCGTGCACTGCTGAGAGAGCAGCAAGGTAGATGAGGGATTTAAGATTCGCCATGTTGATGAAGCTGATGAAAGACTATAGAATGATTCGTAATATTGTAATTACACAAATCAGCATGATACATCTGACTCCTTTTAATAGTCATCCCAACACTTCTCTTTGACATGGTTCTCCACGGCCGGGATCAATTCCGCCTCCACGTTTCCACATTCCCCGCACTTTCGATCGCCTACAGCTTAGGCGAACCTGTCGAAGGAACCGCCGACGCATTGGGGAACAGATCTCGTACGTCAAAAAAGATCACGAGGATGTAGCTTAGTCCAAGGCTTTTCTCGGATGGGCTTAGAAAGGTGGCGGAACGGAGGTAGCTGGTGTTAGTCCATACCAGCGGCGGTTCCGTGTCACGTAGGACAACACGAACCTCACCTTCCAACTAGTTTCCCACCATTGATTCACAAGCGCAGCAAGAAGATCAAAGACTTGGAACTAAAAAACAAATAAAAAATAAACTGATGGGCACAGAGAGACATGCTCCCGCCAGGGCTTGAACCNNGGAAGCCAATCAGCTTGATTTGTTATACATGGTCCAATTGTCTACTGCCATGAAACTGTTGCGCTATCCCATGTATTCGTTTATTCCTTCGCAAACATTTTGCTATTGCCTGGTTTCATAGGGGTATATTATTCGAGTCCTGCAAGCTTCTCTGCGGCAATGCTTCAGCATGCGAAATTGGCCCAGTACGATGATAGAGGTGGGTAATCGATCACCGTGGGTATCCGCGGGGTTGAGTAGTACGCGCCCATCTTTAGAGGCGGTAATGTAAGTAGTTCAGCCTTTGGGTATGGTTACCCTCGGAATGATAACAGATACAGCCTCTGTTATATTCATGTAATGAAAGACTTTAGTTCACCAGGCGTTCAAATCTCCGTCATTTAATGATACATGGATTTAAATCATAGATCAATCTTAGCGACAAGTGGTGTATCTGGCGAATGTGGTGCTTGGAGGCATTGCTAGTCATGGATGGAAGATCGGAAAGGCAACATCGAGTCATGATTTGACAGACAGCGAGCAAAACGAAGTGGTCAACTGGGGGGCACGTGCACTACTACTGGAAGGAGTTTAGCTTTGAAACAGACTCGAGAACCCTTTTTGAATCTTTCCAACTCCTAATCAACGCGAAAGGTGGAAGGCAGGGTTCATAGCCAACACATCAATGTCACTAACAACCAACATCGAATAAACCAACAAACTGCCCAATCATATAACGCATCAGAGTGGATATCAAGATAACAAACCCATCAGGATCTTCTACCCTTCTGCACAAAGTCGATTCCTCCTCCCGTCACTTCGTTGAATCCTGTCCTTTCTTCCGTTTAAAATTGCAGGATGCACAAACTCAAACTCATCACAGGTGCTTTGTTTCTTGCTTTGATCGGCGTGGAAATTGGTAAGGCTGAATAATCATATCATAAAACCAGCCTCTTATTATCGCAGTCTCAACTGCTACGTATCATGGGGCCTTTGACGACGAAGGGACCTCTGTCAAGGAGTTTGCTTGTTGGAACCAGAATAAAGGCAATATCATTAATTACATGGCATGGAAAACATTGGCAGATCTATCATATGTTATCGCGGTCTATGAGGGTCTCGATGCTCCAGACCCGTCGCTTTTTCGTTCTTGTTAGCCACT